>QFFB01002385.1:0-27387 GCA_003316465.1 Ramaria cf. rubripermanens | reverse complement strand
GCCACCGCAACGAAAAAACACAGTGAGATTCTTTTGGACAGCCGTCGTGTAGATACAAGTACATTAAAGAAGAGGAAAGCGATTGCTAGTGGAGAAAGACGATACCTGGCGGCACATGGCAGTAAAAACCCCAGTGGGAAAAAGCGTTTATGCCGTGCAGGGATACGAAAGAAGAGAGAGGGAGGGAGGGGAAGCGCGGAACAGGTCTAAATTGCGTGAGGTTAGTTCGCGTGCGGCGAGCGAGTGCGACTGCACAAAGATACCTATGCGAAGGTTGGTCGTGCGGAGCGAGCAAGCGAGAGCACGAAAAAAATGCGATGGCGAACTGCTAAATAGGCAAGAGTGAGACCCCCACTGAGATGCGTATGACGGCGCACTGACGCGGTCATTACAGCGCTGACGCAATCCAGCAGGACCCAAGCCTAGGAGCGCAGCAGCTGGGGTCAGTAAAGTGAAACAAGGGTAGAGCGCACCGCGGATGCATAGGAGAGAAAGGAGCAAGAAAGATAAAAAAGGCTAGATGTTGACCCGGGTGCGTGTACAGGGCCGCGTGTCGCGACGACGAAACCACGTCCCTACTTAAACACTGAAATAAAAACATAGAGCTTTCGTCCAATAATAGCGCCAGCCCTTTGATCACAAACGGACGCAAGCCACCCCAACCGTGCATGGTATACAACTGGCCTCTTGCCGTCAGGCTGTGGCTTTGACTGCCTCGATTCTAGAAAGACACCTCCAGTAGTCATCGCTACATACAATCTGTACGTCAGCGCTGTCTCAGCTGACCACGTTCACAAGCTCATCACAGAAGGCCTGCTGTCAGGCATACGTCGATAATTATCCGCCATTTCTCCAGACTACTACCAATCATGCGTCGTAGACCTATGAAGCACATCTTCGACGGCCCGTATCAATGCCTCGCTCGTCGTGATTCCTCGAAATGTACTCGGAGAAGAACATAAATGTGTTGAGGGATCGTACCGTGTCTCGAGGTTCCCCCACTCTATGCTATGTTTCCGCACTCAGGCCGTATCATCCTTATTGCTCTTCAGGCATCGGTCGCGCTTGCGTCCAAGACACGCATTAAAAACATTGTGACCTTTGGTGACAGTTATACCGACGTCTCATCAGCAAGGTTCCCCTTATGGCCTATCTATGCTGCCGACTATGGTCACCTTACCATGTTCGACTTTGCTCGTTCTGGTGCGACATGCTCGAACAGCCTTACCCCACGCATATTTCCAGGCGTCCTCGAAGACGAAATACCCGCAATTGAGAATGCAACTGCACGTGGAAATCTGACACTGCACCCTTCTGAAACACTTTATACTTTGTGGATTGGTACGAACGACGTGGGCGTGGGCGAGCTGTTAACGGGACAGGCCGTCCCTGGTGTCAGCATTGTGAATACATCCGCATGTGCTGTTAGTTGGGTGAAAAAGCTTTATGATGCGGGTGCGAGGAACTTCTTTCTTCAGAACGTGAGGCATTGTTTTCTTTTCTCTTCTTTTGAGACATCGGGTTAATGTGACGTGATTAGATGGTCCCCCTCGATCGTCTCCCTTTGTACTCCGCCAATTCGTATCCGAACAAATACTGGACCGAACAGAGGAACACCACAGAATGGAATGTATTTATGAAGGAACTGGTAGCTGCTGGAAACAGTATCTCTGAGCTTATGCTCGCCAATCTGGCCTCCACTCTGGCCGACTCACACGTCTGTGAGTTCATTCTTTTTCAAGTATGCCCGACAGAAATAATCCATACGTTGCGTGGCAGGTCTGTTCGACTCCCATGCACTCTTCATAGATATACTTGACCATCCAAGTGTATACCTGAATGGAACGGCTCCTCTCAACACGACGGGCGCCGTGCGGTCATGTGTTTATGATGTCAACGAGTCAACCTTGGACCCGGGCAATTGCACCGTAGCTACTGGTGCTGATGCCGATAGTTTTGTCTGGTGAGTGGTGGCTTTCAAGCGTAACCTGAAAGCATTTATAATTATTTTGGTAGGTTTGACGAACTTCATCCTTCGGAACAATCACATCGTGTCGTTGCTAAAGAAATTGTGTCTGCAATCAATGGGACGAACGAACGATGGCTCACTTGCTTCAATTGAGAAGACACTTGGAGGTCATATAAAGTGCGGTTGTCGTCGTAGGGGTCGCAGGATTTCAGCACTTGATAAGTTTGTAACATGTCCGCCCAATGTCCACAGCTGCATGAAATATCTCCTACATTGCATCCAATCGATAGGACACTTTATCAACTTATACCGCCTTAGGCCTCTGCAGCGTGGATTTTGGAGGCGTGCACTGTCATTGAAGAGTCGCCGGGTGGTTTGCGTGCGCGTGCAGTGCTAGGATCACATACAAACGCAATTCCAAAGCCCACCAACCCCAAAGCAGTGTGAAGTTGTCAACTTTTTGTGGTCTCCCATGAAAAAGAGGTGGATGTTCTTAGACTTGAGCCCAACCCTATATAGGTACACAATTTGAAGATACTGGTAGTTGTTCAAATCTGTTTTTGTGCAATGAGACTGGATGTTCTGGGACACTGGAGGCATGGCAAAATTTTCTGACTTGAAAAAACCACTGGAAATTTTGAGAATATTGCCTGACATTTCCAAGGTCATGGAATTTGAAGAAAATTAATTGTTCTGTCACAGGTTTTGGGTTTAGGAAGCCCTAAAAATTTATCAATATTATCATATGAATCATCATGTAATCTCAAGGAAGCTTTGAATTTTCCAAACTGATTATTTAAGAAAGTTTATTGGGGAAGGAAATTCTATAAAAACATTGGTTTCTTGAATACTTCACAGCAAAACTCTGTAGAAATAAGGTTTTTATAGAATTTCCTGACTGAGGAAACCTTGTTAAGTATTCACTTTGTGGGAAGAGGGAATTCAATGTTTCTTGAAAGTTTTAGGAGGATTTTCAGGTCATAATTTTTACAATCTTTGAAGATTCCCAAAGCTAAAAAATCTCTTACAGAACAATAATTTCTCAAGAAATTTCCTTATTGAGGAAATTCAAGAAATGTGGAATATCCTTATGATTTCTAGTGAATTTTCCAACTTGGAAAAGTTTACCATGTCTCCAGCACTACTATTGATCACGTGACTCAGCGGAGTCTAATTTAGGATTTCTTCCATTGCTTCTCCAGCTTCGCGGTTATAACTCGACTCCGCCACTGTGGGCGGCACCTACGATTTCCAAGTTGTTCGTGTCGCACTTTGAAGCATGGTCAATTCTTAGGAGGACTGACTTCCCATATAAATCAGCTCTTCTCATGCTCGGCGTTGACAAACGACCGAACTGCGACCAATAATAATGGATACTGGGCAGTCAACGACAACTGTGATTCCCCGCCAACGTAGTGTCAAGACACTCGATGACGTGGCCATCCTTACCTCATATAATCCATTCTCAGAGGAAGACGAGCATGATCAGTCGTCCTATGCCATCGTCACGTCGTTGTTCTCAAAAGTAAAGAATACCCTTGCTGCTCCCTTGACATCTGCTGTCGCAAGTAGCACCCCTAGTACCCAACCAAACCCCCCAGCAGCCAAGGACGCCACCTCACCTATTAATCCATCGTCACGATCACAACCTGAACGTCCGAATTCATTGGCCATCGTTCCTAGCAACCCTGCACCACCTCTTGTTTACTTAACACCAGTTGTATCAGAGGCGCCATCCTATAATGCAGAATATGATCGCCCGCCATCTCGCGGCGGCTTATTCTATTCCCCGACAGAATCAAATGAGGCATTGTTTGGAACGGCGATTCCTGGATTTCCTATTGCAGATGATGCTAGGAGTATACGGACTAGCGGAAGCGTGAACTTGAGGCGCACAGCGTCCGTATCGAAAGTTATCCGACGCATTCGTGGAGAAGGTGCGTAGCTCGGCAACGAGTGCTAGGTCTCATGGCTCAATGAATACCAGGTCTCTCACGCGATTATTGGATGGACGATAAAAATGCCAAAGAGTGTTATGATTGTAAGAGCGTCTTCACGACGTGGCGCAGGAAACACCATTGTCGTATTTGTGGTCAAATTTTTTGTTCTCGTTGCGCTTCCAACATCATCAAAGGGTCGCGATTTGGTCAAGATGGCATGGTTCGCGTTTGTAATTTATGTCTAGAGAAGCTTGAAAAGGGGGGCGCAGACAACGATGACGATGACGATCACCGCTCCGTGATGTCCACCATGACATCACATGTTGCTGTGCCGCAGAGTCCTTTTGCAGCGTCGCAACTGTTTCATCGTACTGACGAACCCTATAGTCTTTTTTCAATAGCGGAGACGCGTTGTCAAGTATCGGACGACGGCTCAGGGTCTTCACGTTCTCGCCCTCTGACTCCCGGAACTGAATGGGATCTTCCTGCCCCATTCCGCCGCAACGTCGCAGATGAAGAGCGAGATGTTGTTGGCCTTGACGCCACACTTGACACCCAAACAGCGGAACCCCAGAGCTCCATTCAGTTTCCTGGTAGCGAGGGCGTTGGGCAGTCTACTATCCAGTTCCCGGGATCTTCCTCTGACGGTCCGTTTTCTGTGGATACATCAAGGCCGATGAGTATGCGGACATCACGGGTGAACTCGTTTGCTGAGACGGAGATAGCGGCACCCTTTTTAAGGAGTAGGGTACAGAGTAGACTTGAATGGATCGGTGGACCAGAACCCGGCTGGCGCACAAGGCGTGAAAGTACCGCGTAAGTGGCTGTCAAATCATTTGTATCGGTCGACGCTGATGAATTTATACAGATATGCCCAAGAACTAAACGCTATCTCCATGTTCCACCTTCGCATGATGCTGCGCCAGATGCTGACGAAAGAAAACGTGCCAAACCTTAAAGAATGGGAAGAGACTCTTCTTAAGCTTGCGCTCCAAATCGCACGTGACCTCACCTTCACCTCCACATCTTCTTCGATGGACGTTCGGCAGCATGTGAAGATCAAGAAGCTACCAGGCGGTGCGCCGCGTGACTCGGAGTACGTGGATGGCGCGGTTATAACTAAGAATGTCGCGCACAAGCAGATGTCGCGCAAAGTGCGCAATCCTCGTGTCATGCTTGTAACTTTCCCTTTCGAGTTCCATCGCGTCGAAGGCCAGTACATGCACCTTGATCCCCTGGTCAATCAAGAGAAGCAGTACCTTACCAATCTGGTGGGCAGGGTGGCCGCCTTGCGCCCACATGTGGTCCTGGTTGAAAAGTCTGTCAGCCGTATCGCCCTCGAATCACTACTCGAGCACAATATTGCAGTTTCGCGGACCGTTAAACCCTCTGCAATTCAGTTTGTCGCGCGCATGACCCAAGCCGACGTCTTCTCATCCATGGATAAGCTCGCTGTAGAACCACGTCTCGGACACTGTGCGCAATACCGATTACAGACGTTTGATCACGCCCTTATTCCTGGCCAACGCAAGACGTACATGCGTTTTGAAGGATGCAGCCGTGACATGGGGTGTACAATCGTGCTACGAGGCGGCGACCTTGCAACCCTTAAGCGTATCAAGAATGTAACACGCTTTTTGGCTTTCGTAGTGCGTCATCTCAAGATGGAAACTCACTTGTGGAAAGACTCTGTTATTACCTTGCCGCCGGTTACTGCTGATGCAGTCCCTGCTCCGCCAGGATCAGTGAGCTCGCCAATGCGACCGCGCACACTTTCCACGCCAACACTTTCTTATTTCACGAATGCTAGTCCCGGAGCCACTATCTTGTTCTCTCCACCACAGCAGCGCTGGATAGCTCCCGCCATGGCGGAGGTCGGCTCGATGGTACCAGACATTTCGGACGAATCGGCTGTGGACGAAGAAGAGGACCTTCCACATGATGATGCTGAGCAGTTAAGGCTTTCACGTCGCATTCAACAATCAGTCGAGCCCTATCTCAAGACATTTATCTCAGTTTCTGCGACCTTGCGCTTCCCGCCACCTTATCCAGTTCGGCGAATGAAAGAGCTTGATGACCTCCTACAGGAACTTAAATGCGCGTGGGAAGATGATATTATTCTGAAGGAGGAAAAGGGTTCGACTTTGTCTCGTCACGACAGAGAGGTCACTCTCAGGGGGACGTCAGAGCTAAGCACAGCAATAATACCCGAATTACCAAAGACGCCAACTCCAGGCGACACTTCGGTTGTCAACTTGGACGACTCACTAAGGAGCTACTTCGATACATCACACACCCCGGCGGATTCAGGCTTGGAATCTGTGCGGGATTCAATTGCCTCGATTGTGGTCCCGCCGATAGAAGGCGCCGAGGCAGAAGATGACATTGCACTCGCTGAGAAGCCAGTCGTACTGAAGGACGTTGCAGACATTGCGAAGGAAAGTGCCCTGAGCCTTGCACAGTTTCAGCATGATGAACATCGTCCTGTGTGGGAATGGTACCTCCGAAAGAACATGGACGACTTTGTAATCGAGCATTACCAGACCCTAACCGTCCGCGAGTTTATTACTCCCCTCGCCGACTTAGACCACGGTAAGCCGTGCACCACAGCAAAGCTTACCTACTTCACATTTTACGGCGAGAACGATTGCACGCTGGGAAATTACGTCGAGCGGTCCATCTCAGATGGAATAGCACACTCCCTGGATGTCAAGGCACCGTGCACGGTGTGCGAGCAGTCTCTTGCAGCGCACTGCAGATTATATGTGCACAACGAAAGCAAGTTGCTTGCTGCCGTTGAGCCATGGAGTGGGAAGATTCACGCTAAGACCTCAGATGCCCCTGTGCATGACATGATTACGACGTGGAGTGTATGTCGTCGCTGTGGTCAAGCTACGCCATTCATTCCTGTGAGTGACGAAACGCTGAGGTACTCTTTTGCCAAATTCCTGGAACTCCATTTCTATCCTGCGGATGTGCTTATTGTACCGGGCGCGGGCTGCTCACATAACATCTATCTTGACCATGCTCGTTATTTCGCATATAAGGGTATGACAGTACGTTTTCAGGCGGATCCCGTTGTATTACAAGAAATTGTATTCCCCCCACGGCGTATCAGGGTTCGACCGGAAACTTTACTCGAGCTGAAGAACAGCGATTACCAGCGGATGCTGGATAGGAGTGCGACGTGGTTCGCGGCGTTGATTCACGACTTGAGGCTCCTCCTTGCTGAGTTAGGAGATACTGATGTAGAGTCATCTATCAAGGCTACCAGTTACATTCGAGAAGCAGAAGGACACCGATTTCAACTGGCGCAAGATATCCACAGCATTTACACTGAGTCTCCTGCTACAGATACTCTCGCTCTTGGTCGTGCCAGGCAGCTTCTGCAAGATCGCATGGTAGATTGGCAGGTCAAACTCGACACACTTCCAAGACCAAGACTTTCTCAGATGACATATAAAGAGCCGAGACGAGCCACTACGTTTGGTTCGGTTCGCCATATTTGGCCATCCAGACGGAATGCATCGTATGCTACGCTTGATAGACTCCCATCTACCAATGTCTCCGAAGTCGAAGAAGAATATTTACGTCGTGTGGACACTTCTAGCTCCCTCACACAGTCCTCAGCGTCTGAGAATGATTCCGCATCCGAAGAGCAACGTCGAACCAGTGGACCGACATCACAATCTGAATCGGAGAATGGGTTACCTGCTCCCCCTCAATCGCTGCCACCAGAGCCCACGGGTTCGCAAAGTTCGCCAAGGAGCCCAGTGCTAGCCAAGTTACAGAAGTCGGAGAAGTCGGATGTAGAAAGCGACTCCACAATCGGCGCGCGTCGTATGATGTCACAGGTGAGTGTCGCATAACAACGAGTATGATCTAGTTGCCAATATTCCGCCATTTTATAAAGGTTTCCAGCCGTACCCAGCCGTCAAAACTTCCTCAGAGATCCGGAACCCGAGTAAGCGTGGCTGAATTGGTTCAGCGCTACCAAGATGGTCCTCCAGATGTTGTGCAGCCTTCATCTCCGGTGTCGGAAACTAGGCAGCAAGCTAGCGCCGCACGCATACGTCGGACTCGTAGCAAAAAGACGGGTGGAAGACAACTGCTGTTGTCTGATTTCGAACAAAGTTATGCAGCTAACGTTGCTCCCAAGTACTTAACACATGTCAGTCGCCGACAAGGGTCAAACATGCCTCGTAGCAGTCGTATTCCGGGCCCTATTACTCCGATGCCAATCGAGTCTAGGTCACAGTCGAGGCAGACGTCTCCTGAGAAGCGACAACGTA
Organism: Ramaria cf. rubripermanens; assembly: GCA_003316465.1. Classification (NCBI taxonomy): domain Eukaryota; kingdom Fungi; phylum Basidiomycota; class Agaricomycetes; order Gomphales; family Gomphaceae; genus Ramaria; species Ramaria cf. rubripermanens. Next base: position 19,186 of record QFFB01002385.1, on the reverse strand, counting down.
CCAACGGAATAGCTTCTAAAGCACAGTCATCTGCGATCTCTGACACCGGGGGTAAAACAACAAAAAGTAAGCCAGCGAGGCTTCCTTCTCGCGACAGGTCGTCTGTGCGTCCGAATGCTCCGGCCCATGGGAAATCTACGTTCCGTCGGTCTGTCAGCAACACCGGTGGCAAAGTTTCAAACATAGCTCGTCACTTCGAACGTATTTCGAAAGACTCCGAACGCGCCAATCGCCGTTATGCCGTCATTCGAGGAAGACGAGCACGTCCGGTAGCCTCAGCACGTCCTAAGGTCCAGGTTTTCGACAGCATCCAGGATGTCATAGGGAACGAAACGGAGAGTAGTGATTCATCCAGCGATGCTGACGACGAAGACGACGACGAGGAGGAGGAGCTGCAAGCCCCACCACCTGATCCAATATCCCAACCAGAACCAGCGGTCGAGCCTGAAGTGACCAACCAAGATGCTTCAGACAATTCTCATCCCCAACGACCCGATGATTCTGTTCAAGACCAAGTGATTGTGGTCCCTTCACAACACCCTGGGTCCATCACGCCATCGTCTGGTTCCTTAGGACAAAGCCCCTTCCCATCCGTGCCACCGTCACCCAGCCTTCCGACGTTGCCCGTGAATTCTCCAGCTTTGACACCTCCTGAAGGGCGGGGTCCGACCGTTCATGAACGCATTTCGTTTATGAATGCGATATCTGGTCTCTGGTCTCAACAACTGCAGCCTGCAATAATTTCCAATCCTTATGAGGACACCTTAGCAGACCCAGTTCACATTCATCGTGATTCTCCAATCGCTTTGCGAACAGATGAGCCTACCTCAATTATCGCTGTCGCACTCAGGTATGGTTCTTCGTTCAGCATCAGCTGTTATCTTACTCTGAGATTATACATAGTTGTAAGGACTATCGAGAGCGACAAAAGGCAGCGAAACTGGCAAGGCGTAAGACCAAGGTGGTCAGTGAAAGTGCAGAGACTTTTATGCCAGACGATCGTTCCACCGCCGAATCTACGTCATCCTGGGGTGTTGTTGATATGGATCACCTAGAGGACGAAGTAGATGCGTCCCAGATTCTCAAGCAATCGTCCGGCTCCGAGCGTGTGTGGTGTGAGTGAATAGCAGCATTCTCATAGAAAGATTACCGTACTTAAAGATTCCAGCATTCGATTTTCCTTTCGACGACGTTATTATCACATGCGTAACCATGTTCCCGGAACAGTTCCACGCTCTGAGACGCATCTGCGAATGCGAGAAAAGCATTATCGAGTCGTTGGCTCGTTGCGTCAAATGGAACGCCAGCGGAGGCAAATCTGGATCTGCATTTTTGAAAACCCGAGGTCAGTGGGTCCACACTACATCTTGGTACTTAGGCTGATCACGTCCTCAGATGATCGCTTTATTGCAAAGGAACTATCAAAGGCTGAATTGTCTGCAATGGCCACCTTTGCACCCGCGTATTTTGAGTACATGGCATCCACTATTTCGGCTGGTGTGAGTCTTCTATCGTATATAAACTAGGTTGCGTTATTTACAAGAACTTAGCGTTCCACCCTCCTCGCTAAGATATTTGGGTGTTTCCGCATCAGTTTTAAGCCACGGGACATGAAACTTGGAGTTAAGAATAAGACGCCAAGCACGGTCTTCCTCGTTATGGAGAACTTGTTTTACGATCGCAGGTTTATCAAGGTGAGACAGCTCGGGCTGCGGCAAGCTTATTAGTCATTCTCTTTTCCTCAGATCTACGACCTTAAGGGATCAACACGCAACCGGCATGTTCACGCCACTGGTCGTGAGAATGAGGTTTTGCTGGACGAAAACTTGGTGCAAAGTACGTCGGAGCGACTGACTGGTATTTACTTTACTAACGTACGTCACAAGCTGCACATCTCAGTCCTCTCTATGTTCGCGAACACTCCAAGCGTATTTTGCGCGGAGCCTTGTGGAATGACAGCAGGTTTCTCGCCGACTTGAATGTCATGGACTACTCGTTGGTTGTTGGCGTCGATAGCGCGAAAAATGAGTTGGTCATGGGCATCGTCGGTGTGTATCATTCTATCCCATGTCTGGCAGAGACAAACCAGTCTTTAGATTATATACGCACCTACACGTGGGACAAGAAATTAGAGAGTTGGGTGAAAGATGCCTCATTCCTCGGTGGCGGGGCGTACAAAGGTGAACCAACGATTGTGACTCCAAAGCAGTATAAAGCGCGTTTCCGCAGTGCCATGGAGCGTTACTTTCCTTTGGTATGTCTCGTACAACATTGGAAATTCTTCAGGTTTTGATTCTTCCATATCAGGTCCCTGATCGGTGGATGAAGCAAGAAGACCAGCACAACAAAGAAAGGGATAGCCTGCTTAACCTGTGGCCTGATTGTTAATTGGGTAGTGATCTCCCAATTTACAGACACAGCTTCCTATTCCTATACCCATGTTTCTCACAATCCGTCACGGCCCAAATCTCTGCATTGTACAATTATTCACACAGCTTTTACATCCCGCACGGCTTGATCTCGTCATATATGCATCTGTTCCTAGTGTCTGTCATACGTTCCCGTCCGATCATCCACCACACCTGTTGCCAAATTATTGCAATTAGTTGCTTGATGCAATGTATATCATATACTTTAGAGTTTTTTTGTTCCACTAGGTGTTTTGTTTGCAAGCACTACTACTTGATGCTTTCGCTCAGTAGCGTATTGCTGTCTACTCGCTTTCTTTTCCAAGCGTCGTATCTGTATATGCCGTCCTCAGTGTCTGAAGTGCAGTTGGAAGCAGGACAATACGCTTACCTGGCGTTCTTGCTTGACGCCTTGCTTCCGTGCCTTTTTCTCCTCTTTAGATTCATTCCGCGGCCGGGAAACAGTTGCTTGTAACACTGCTAGGAATATTAAACATCAAGGTCAATGGAAAGGAGTGCTATACAACGAACCGTGATCCTCGTCACCCTCATGCTCATTTCCGTCATCGTCCTTCCTGTCCGCCTGAGTCTGACCATGCGACCCATGCAACCCATCCGTGCTTGGGATACCTGTGCGAGGATGCAATCGAATTCTAGGTACTGGCCTACTTTCCCTTGCTCTGATCAATCGTGGGTGATTCTCCAGGTTCGAGTATGTACCTAAAGTTGCACGGCCGCTGTACGTCAGACTCGCCATACTGATACACATACAACGTACTGAGAATAGTCTCGCAATCCCAGCGGTCTTTTTTCTCATCAATATCATGAGGCATTGGTATATCTTCGTCATCTTCGTCGTCGTCCCCAACACCCGGGTTGACACGCATGCCACCCAGGGAACGCCGTATTGTGTCCAGCTTTTCGGCCGCAGTGTCTCCGGGAAGAACAGGTCGCATGCGCTTGCCGACGAGTTCGTAATTTTCAAGAAAGTCATCCATTACAGCTTCAAAGTCGTCCCGTGCGGTCAAAAGGTCTGGCACTTCGTCGTCTTCGTCACTTACTTCATAATCGTCCGGCATGTCATCGTCCTCGTCTTCGTAATTTTTTTCAATCTGAATGTGGCATATAAGCAACTAAATATTAAATAGGCAATAGCTCACCTGATCATAGCGCTCGTCCAAAGTCGAGAGACCCTCATTACGGTATACTGCAGAGCTGGTCATACTGAATCCAGATGACTCTGATGCAGCACCGCGCCGTCGTTTCTTTCCCCCAATCACGGGTAGTCTTCCAACAGTGTCCGCGGATTCTGAAAACCCATCCGCCACGCTTGCATCAACCTCTCCAGGGATAATTTTGTGCTGATCTTTAAATCTGGCAAATCGCGTCTCCCACGACTCAACCTGCTCAGGATATTCTTCGCCTTCGTTCCCACCTTCCTGTACGCCCTCTTTTCCCTCGTCGATTCCTTCCTCTCGAAATTCATACGGAAGATTTTCCACATCGCTGCGTTCCCCATCTCGAACGAGATCGCCGAAGAAATCATCGTCAAGCTCATCGTCAACGAACGCGTCCTCCTCGAGTGCCTCGAGCACCTGCCGGAGATGCGGGTCCATGTCTGGTTGAAACCCGGAGATAGCGTCAGGTATAGCTTGCTGCGCATCATACGCCTCAGATCTGTCCAGTTCTGAAGACGAGGGGAGGACTTCTGGGGGTAGGCGTAATTGAATGTCATCCCTGGTTTTCCCCTTTGCCTTTGCTTTGGATGTCCGGGAAGGAGCTTCAATCATGATAGTCTCCACCCCTTCTTCCTCAACATTGGGATCACGCAGGTGCTGCATGTAGTCGTAGTTCGTGTCATCGTAATATACACCATACAAGGTCGCCTCTCCAATATTTGCACGCCCAGCATCATGTGCTAGGTCTGAGGGGGGGAGAAGTGATTCTAGATCTGCTCGAGATTTGCCCTAATGAAGCCATGTGGCCGTGAAAATCATGAACTAAAGCGAGGTCAATATAGCGCACTGACCTTCCTGATGTCATTTTCACGATGAAAAGGCTTCAAGACCTGTTGACTGGCCTCGGGGTCATGGATAAGAGGGTCCCGCTGTGATCTGTGCACGAGCTGGAAATGCTGAGCATCAGGTCCGCGAAATATGGATTTTGAAGGCATTGTTTTCTTGAGCCTTGATTACGTCATCATGGGATCACGTGAGTGCGCGAATCACCCAGAAGACTACCGTATTTGACTTGCATTTCTAGCCAACCTCAGACCAATCAAAAAAAAAATTCTGCTTCACCTCGACTACGAGCAATCAAATATGAAACATGCGCAGAGATGATACAACGGTGGAAAGAGAAATCATGATGAAAGACACCGCTACGCGCATACGCCAAGACCAAAGGAGGGGGAGGAATCAAAGACAACTTCATACCGCCAGCCAGACATTTGTTGCGCACGAAGCGTCTTCTGCGAGAGCTGCCGGTGTTCACTCAGCTGAGACAGTCAACCCCCCCATAGCACGCTGCACCTCTCGCATCGCCTGATCCGCGCCACCGCCAGTTACAGGACTCGCGGTCGGGCTCGGCGCTCGGTTGGGAGAGAGACCAGGGTGTCTGATACCTAGAGCATGTCCAACCATTCTACGTCCAGGGTCACCTATCCTAGGAGGAGTGCCTTGCGTCTCGGCGGCGACAGCATCGTTGATAGTCCTGGACCCAGCATTATTCGAGGGCGAAACGATCGGAATGGCGGAAGAACCCTGCGGCGGAAGCGTGACCACTCCTGGTTCAACCGGTGATAAAGAGGAGTTTATAAGGGCATTGAGAGTAGGATGGGCGGGGATGTTTGGTAAAGTTGGGGATGGATCGCGCTGCAAGGATAGGGGTTGGTCATCTGGAATACTGACAAGACCATTAAGGGAGGACGAGTTGGAAAGTGCGCCATTGCCGGCGCCCTTGCGGCTGGCGGGAGGAATGCCGTTAATGGAAGCGGAGGACACTGAGGAGCGAGAGTGATGCCCGCGTGACCCATTGTGGCCGTGCGTGCGTGCATTGACAGCCTGGATGACCGCCTGGGCATCGGCTCCATCATAAGGTTTGATAGTAGCGGACTTTGAGGACGTGGGGGAGCTAAAAACGGTGGGGGGAGATGCGAGAGTCTGCAGATATGCTCGTTTTGCTGCATCATACAGCAGGGCAAGTCAGAAAATTGAGTTGTAAATAGACACATTGATCTAGTGGTCACCTGTGGCAGCATCTGCAAAGACAATCAAGAGGCTTGTGTCGTCTCGCCACTTTATCTTAAACCCGCCGTTTACGTTCTCCCAGTCCCCAAAGGCCGCCTATTTATCATGCAAGAGGTCAAAATAGTCGACATATACGATAGAAGGCATCGCACTCACTTGAATATCCCTAGTCTTTAACTCTGAGGGAAAGCCCGACAACGACAAGATACGAGTAACTGATGCAGAGAGCGGGGTGAGTTGGGCGGCCATTTTTATATGCTCAGAGCCAGCGATACTCGATTTTACTTGAGGTGTGTCGGATGGAGGATAGGGAGTGGATGATAGCGTATGATAAATGGTGGAAGGGACTGTGAAACGTTAGTGGTACAGAGATGGAGGCGGGGAGAGGAAACTAAAACTAGGCAAGTACGTAATCATTTTAAATCAGCGCAAAATATAATAAAAATGAAACAGCGCCCCGGACCAAACCATTTCTGGATTGTATGACCGTGCTTTTTTACACAAACTGGTACTGTTCTGATGCACCCGGCCAGCGCTGCAGTTACTACTGTGATCACGGAGCTATCTTGCGCGCCCGCAGCCGAACGACGTTCGAGTCGGCGCCGTGTTCTTCCGCACTGCAAGAACCTAGGTATGCAGCTCGAAGCCAAGTAAACGATTATCGAACCGCAACTTGTTCCCACATCTCGCATATTCGTCCCTCTACATATATGAACTGATTTTACGGCATTTTAGCAGGCATTCCACAGTAGCAACACGTCGAAATAAGTCCTTGCGAAGTAAGTACGTATAGCCCCAGGTTTCTACCCTGAGAATCAACGAACTTAACATACTCAACAGCAGATGACGATCTGGGCATATGCCAATTAGTAATAAGAAACGACGGCGGTGCTCAGAACAACAGTCGCCGATTATCAATTGAACCTCGCTGATCTCCGCTGCTGCTCGGCGCTACTATACAACCTTAGCTGGCTTATTGAGTGTCTACTGTATCGGTCCAAAATGTATCTAGGGTTCCACGAACACAGGGGAAAATTGTCAAGCATGAAGGTCGTGCATGGGGGCTCCCATCGCCCGCCACTTACGCACTACGCCCATATCCAACACACCGTTATCCTTTTCCTCACACCAAGGGCCCTCCACGTCATCCCTAGGATTGGCAAAAATCACATTTTTATTCTGAAGAATACCCAGAAGGTTAGTGTGAGATTCTACCCCATCATCAGTCACTCACAATGCCGAGGGTCAAATGTATTTCCGGAGGGTCAATCTTGTACGTCTCGAGCTCTTCTTTCTTTCCTTCGATGAGGCGCACAATATTGCGCGCGACGATTTTTGCTTGTATCATTCCCGGTCTCGCAGCCTTGTTCGCACCAGTTTCCGCGATATCTCCCAGCGCGAAGAAGTTGGGCGTACTATCATCCGCGATTTGCAGTGTGGGACGCACGGAGATGAAACCTTTGGATGTTATAGAGCCTGGAGAAAGTCTCGATATGAGCGATGATTGTGGTGTCTGACCGATAGATATAATCTGTTCGCGCGTCAGAGTTAGTGCTGTGGAAGATCCAAAACATGCAAAGGACGCACAGCAAAATCGGCAGTCAAATGCTTCCCGCTTTGCAGTTCTACCTCAAAGGGACCCTCATCGATAGGAAAGCCTTCTTGAGGGATGATGCCGCGATCACCAAGCACCAGCTCAATCCCGAGCTCTTCGCATCGTTTTCTGACAACTTCGTGGAGTCCACCGTGAAAACGGTTGAGAAGCTGCAAACGGCTGTGTACCAGCACCACCCGCTTGCTTGGGTATGTTTCTTTGATATCAGTCGCCAGCTCTGGACCACGCAAATTAGCAGCATGATAGTGGGAGGCAAGCCTGAAAAAATCAGACGTACGAACGCCGACAGCCCCACCGCCCAAGATTACAACACGCTGTGCGCTTTCAACCCCCTTTTGATGCTGGCGAAAGTATTCTATCCCATCGACTTTGTCTATTACAGTAAAGGTTAAAGCGTTTGAGAGTTTCAAGACTGTACTACCCACTCTCGACTTTCAGAGTCCCAGGAGGTGGGAGCTGTGTTCCTGTGGCCACGACAGCATAGTCGTAAGGGATTTCTGTCGCTCCATCGACTCCACGATCGAGCGTCGCCTTGTCCTTCAAAAGGTGATCCACGCGAGCTCGGATAATCTTGCCTTTCTCTGGTGCCACGCCTTCGGTCTGGAAAAAGTTATCAAAGGGTATGAACGCCTTGTGTTCATGCCCTTTCACCACCGCGAACCTGGGAAAGGTAAATAGATGTTGAAAATGGGAGTGTGGTTCGATGAGAAGGACACGATGAGACGATGGCAGCGTCAATGCAAGTTCTGCAGCTGCACGTGAGCCCACATAAGACCCTCCGATGACAAGAACGTTCTTGAGCGGTTGCCAAGTCATGGTGCAGGGGAGTCACGGTGATCTGGGTCGTTTAAGGCGTGCCACTCTGTCAATGATTGTACCTAATGTTGCCAATAATTAGGCACAAAACCCAATAGGCGCAATGATCATGACGGTGACAGTTACGAAAGGATCTAATCAGATAACTATGGCGCTGGTCATAGCCTTGTAGTCACGTCTCGCCCCGTCACCGCAGCTGGTCATGGCCGCACTGCCTGATTTATAACGTCAATTTATTCTTGGGCACCGTAAGTCGCGATGATGTCCCAATTTATTAAACCCGTTAGTTAAGCGAGGCACGCGGCGCCATCGCGCCAGACGCACAGGTTTCTTCAGCTTGCTGCTGTTCAAGAACCCACCCTGAGTGTTCTCCCTGCCTACTGGAACCGAAGACTGTGCTAGATAATGCGCGCACTGTCTCTGCAAGAAGTATGAACATGTGCGTGGTCAGAAGAAAGTACGTACTGATGTGGCCTCAATACGCTCACTCTCAGCTTAGGTAGAGAGGGTTGAATGAAGTTAGCAACACATGGATCTGCAAATGCAAACGGTTGGCAGCATGCCGCACCGTATTACCGTTAGTACAAGTGAGAGTTGAATTCTTAACACTCTGCACTATAGATGACTGCAAGGACGGAAACAAGCGGCATGTTGGCAGCGGACCGATAGTCTGCATTGCAAAGGAGAGGGCCAGTACCAAAGAGAGAAATTGGAGGCGTCGCCACAAACGGAGAAGCCACGAGACCAGAGTGACCAAGAAGCTCCTAGAAGGCTGGCAGGCTCGGGAAGTGTTTTGGATGGCACCCAATAGCGAGCGTCGACTGTAGATGAATGCAGATTGATGCAGATGTTCTGCCGGTGAGTACAGCGTCAAGCAAGCAAGTTCGGAACATGCTGTTTCCCACGCGTCATACACTTATACTGAAACTTGAAGTTGGTGATCCTACCCCCATACCAGTGGTTTTGAACTGACTGTGGAAGCAGGAAGAAGAACACCAGGCTCTTGAGATTCTGCAACTGCGACAGGGGGAGTGGCGGGAGCACGAGGAAACGTACGAGAAGGAGGCTCGAGAATGGGAAGAACATGTGAGAAAGAAGGCAGGCGGACGAGGAAAGGTTCGAAAAGAGGCGAGGGGTCGAGAAGAAACGTTTGACAGGGAGAGGCGGGAGCGTGACGCGAAGTCTTTGAATGAGTGACGAGAGCGAGAAGAACGCTATGAGAAAGAGAGGCAGAGCGGGAGGAGGTACCACGTAAGAGAGGCGAGAGCGGGAGACAAAATGGAAAGAACTGCGGGGGAGCAAGCAGGGCGAGGGAAGAGGCTCCGGGATCTCAGGACCTCACTTCGCACCCCCAGCCGGAAACGAATCAAGCAGGAAATTGTCTCAAATACTTTACAGGACGAAGCCGTTGATATTGACTAAAGGTTTACCGTGGCGTGCGCCGTAAGAGATGGAGGTTCGACCGTACCAATACATTGAAGTACTCCCGTTGCAAGTATTGCGACACTGGCAAAGGACTCGCGGACCATAGGGAAGGGGAGGACGAATTATATCTGTTGTTTATAAATGCTCTCTGCTAGCATGATGCTCACTAGCAAGATAAAATATTGTATCTTACCGCCCACAGTTCCTATGACGAATAATAACCCAGTCACTAGTATAGTACTATCACATACTTGGCACAGACAAACTCGCAAATATACGTAGTCATTCACCACCGGTTTTCGTGGATTCCGCGCTCAAAATAATATCGTGCTGTAGGTGCACGTGGATACCGGTAACGCGTTGGTGGTCAAGAGAAGGCTTCTGGGGCGCGTCCACACGGCTAAATACTGCCACATTGTAGTAATGGGCGCTTACCTGCCATGAGTTTGTTTTTTCGTCTACGGCCGTCGTTATTTCCTCAGCGGCCGCCGCTGAACCCTTCTACGACGACTATTCGCAATGCCAGCAGTCGCCGTAGTGAAGGCGATCCGAAGCTAGAGATAATACGTCGCGCTCTGTATCCGCCCAACGTCCGAAATAAGCCAACGCCGACAGGCTCCTGGCGTCCAAATACCCTGCGGGCATTAAGAAAGGCTATTCCTTCCATCCAAGCGCACGAAATAATAGAACGGGCATTCAAACTGCATATACGGCACAAGCGTCAGCATCGCCAGGCGGAGCTGGAGCGAAAGTTCGAATGCATGCGGAACGCGATGATCGAATTGGACAAGGTCAATCCGAGGCTCGCGCTTGAAGCAAATAAGCCAGATGACCCCCGAGCTCGTACAGAGGCAGAGGCTGCTCTGTTAAAAACCCTTCGTGGGACAGAAAGGCTGGCAGTAGAGGGAAGGATACGTGGGCTCTTCCCGCGAGAGATGAGGATTCCGACAGACACTCCTCCAAAGAGCGGATGGAATCATGACTGGAAACCACCGACTGTCCGGAACATATAATGTAAGTCCTCCGTGCCAACCTAAAGTGAGTGGCTGACAGCGTTTACAGGGAAGCCCAATCGCGCGATGTACTCGCTTTGTGTTAAGGGAGGGATCTGAACAAGACATTTTGATGTATATCCGAATGTTAATATCGTCGTGACCCATCGCTGACTCACCACATTCTTGGGTTTGACAAGCAGTTTTCAATCTTAAAGATCATTGCAAACTCTTAGGAGCATACCCATTGGAACAACCTCGACATGCGACTTCTTGTAAGACTTGGATCTTCAAATAACTACCTGATCATGTATGCGATTAATAAGTCACTTGGAGCCATCTCTTCGTAACGGGTAATGTAACGTATGAAGAACGACTGCTTGTGGATGGACAAGTTATCACCGATTAGATCTCAGGCCAAGGTTGGGCCAAGGGGCTTGGTCGGCACCACAGACTTGCACTTTTTCCGGACGAGAGTCAGATCCCTTATTTAGTATTATACTTATATATCAGCTGTGGCCGAAATTTAGGTGCTAGCTGCGGACAAGGGGTAGGCGCTAGGTGCCAATGGACTCTTGAGCTTGAGCTCCCGCGAAGAGGGTTTCGACATGACCTATTAGTCTCAGACACTCAGTTGTACTCATAAGGCTGTGATGTAAATATGGCGCTCTGACACCATGACACAGCAAACATAGCTTTCGGTCATCCACATTTACTTTGAGGTCCGTTAGGTACCAATATTGCATGCCTGTGATGGTACAGTATCTTTAAATACTGTATGGGAATTGATGAACTCTACTCTGGTCTCCCGACCAGTTCTGACGGCCAATGTGAGTTCTGAAATGCGTTGCCATTGAATTCACTTGTTGCATATATTGATAGTACACTATCTAGTATACGTATCAGGTTACCTGGTACTGCGAGCAGATACCGAAGTATGACGGAACCATCGTCTTCCGAACGATCGCCAGCGCGAAAGAGATCCCGTACTGATACCAATGAACACCAATCGAGCGAATGGAAGCATCACCCTGAGCTGTACATGCCAGACGGAACGATGGTTCTCTTGGCCAATGATACCCTCTTTCGAGTATATCCTGGGTTGCTGGCGAAGCACTCGGAGGTGTTCAGAGGGATGACCTCCTTATCAGAGTGTCTGCCACCGAATGCTGAGACATATCATGGATGCCCCCTCGTTCGTTTGACGGATGATGCTGAAGACCTGGCATTTTTTTTGGGAGCAACCATGGGTTTACAGTGAGCATCTTCTAATCATATTGCCACTATTATCTTGGCTTAAAAAGCAGACCTTTCCATGTCAATCAACCGATGCCATTCCAATGTGCAGCTGCAATTCTTCGACTAGCAACAAAGTACATGGTAACGCCGCTGCGTCGACAAGCGATTGAGCACTTCAGCCGCATAATACCAACTAAGTTCGAAGAGATCGGAAAGGAAGAATGTAACAATCAGGTTTTCGGAGATGATCCTCCACATCCGTTCGCATTAGTTTCGCTCTTTCGCGAATGCCAAGCCACCCACTTTTTGCCTTGGACATTTTACCTGGCGTGTAAAAAAGGTTTCGACAAGCTCATCAGTGGGGCTTCTCATAACGACGAGGCCATTCATTTGTCTGAAGAGGATAGGCGCATCGCTCTCCTTGGTTGGAAGAAGTTACGTGATGCTACCCTGGATATCCGACGCACCACGGTCATGTCTCGGGCACCGAGTTGTAAGTTGGGTACCTGTAATAACAGCCTGCGCATGTCGTGGTTGGATACTGCCTTCCACACGGTCAGAAGCGACGCCATGGAGCAGTGGAAACTTTTTAATTTACTGGCACGGTATGATGAAAGCACGGCAGGCTCGCCAATGCGCAATCTTCGGGAGATTACACCATGTTCGAGTTGTGTAGCTTCATGGTTGACCCTAGAGAAAGGGGGTAGGGAGGGGATATGGAACAATCTCCCACAGATTTTTGGACTTCCTATTTGGGAAGAACTGCATCAGGAGGAGCAGAACATGCGAGCAGCATAGCCACGACCTAAGCATACGGACTAGCATTGAGACTCTTGGACATCTGATATCTACGTTGAACGATATGTATCGATATCTTTTAATGATTGCGTACAAGCTTGCACCACGAACTGTGGAACTATTCGAGGTGTTCTTACAACAGAGCCATATATATTCGAATACTTTTCCCCAAACGACCATACTTATAAAAAATTTAAAAAAACTGCCGATCAATGGTGATCTTTGAATCAGAAATTCGTATAAAGCGTCGATCAATGCCCTCAGACTTGTCAAATATCGCGAGGTCCTGCGACGCCAGCTTTGCGATGTTCAGGCACTTCCGCATCTTTGGGCTCTGTTTTATCCGCGGCCTCGCCAACAAAACTGGGAAACCTGAAACAAATAAGACGGAATGAATAACAGCAGGCTTAATTCCATAGAGTTTCCCCGTGGGTAGGTGAAGCTTTCTCAAGGAACGATAGGGGACAATGACCAAGACAAAAGACACATACCGAGGTACGCCGTCTCTAGTGAGTTCCTGGAAACGATATACAATGATAGACCCAACTTTGGGAGGATTTTTCCTCTGTTTGTCAGAGAGTCCTGTCCCGACATTAAATTTCTTTGGGCTAAGGATCAGCCCTTGTAATGACGCGAAGACTTTTCTAGAGTGCACGTGCCTTTCCAGATTCCATAACGCACTTGACGGCACCAGTCAAGCCCTTATTCTTTCCTTTGCCAGGCTCATAACCTGTGACACGCGCTTCAGCGTCGTAAAAGGACTGGAGAAGCAAACACAACATTAGCTATGCAATAAGCTCGATTATCGAATGCAGTAAGTGAACCTTGATTTTGAGGAGAGTACTGCTTCTCCTTCCTTCGTATATCGACTGTGGTTTCCTGAGCATAAGCCCCTCACCACCCTTGGACTCAACGTCTTTCAGCATTTTCAAGATATGGTCATGATTTTCGGCTTGTGTCTGCTCGACAAGTTGTACTTCCGGGCATGCGTGTGAGCCCGAGGGTCCAAAGAGAGCTTGGAGGGATGCAACGCGGTCTTCGAAGGGAAGGTTGCCTTTGGACGGTATATCAAATACCTAAGGAAGGAAGTCATAAAGCAATCCGAGAAGAGGGATCCATCGTACTTGGAACGTTATGTTCTTCCAATGCGGAGAGTTCATAGTTTTGACTACCGATACGGTGTCTTGAAATTTACCGCGACCCCCGAAAAGCTGCAAACATGATAAGTCAAGATCAATATCAATTAGATTCAAAATAACCTCTCCGTCCAGGGTGACATCCTTGGGGAGTTCTAAAATGCACAAAAATGAGATGCAGCCTTCAAAAGACGAATTTCGAACACATGGGGTGGCAGAGCTCACTGGCCAGCAGTTCTTTTGGTGGTGTGAAAGGGTTGCCAAGACGACTCAACATCTGCTTTCCGTCGTAAAAAATGCTGAGGAATAAATCTAGCGTGAGAGTCTAGATAACGAATAAAGGATTGCTTGCCGAACACCATCAAGCTTCTCAGAGATCCACCATCCAGTGACATCCTGGCCACCGTCCATTTTCCATGAATTGGCCAGCAAGAGTGGAGGCGGCTTCTTAGACAGTACACCCTCCTCCTCTCGCCCCTCCTCTTCCTCCTCTTCTCCTTCATCCTCTTCTTCTTCAATCTCGCTCTTTGTCTTTATCTTACTTTTTACGCTGCGGGCCAGTTTTTTTGTCTTCGGCTTCTCGTCGTCGTCGTCGTCATCGTCGCCACGCTTCTTTCTTTTAGCCAACTTAGATGGTGTCTTGAGGGCTTTGGATGAGGACGATTTCTTCTTAGTGTTCACACCGGCGGGATTTTTAAGAGCAAGGCGAGCGTCTTCGTAGGCGTCGCCCAAGATCGAGCGAATGTGCTTACACGTCCTGGCATTGACGGGCGCCGCGGACTACACGAGGTATCAGCCAACGGTAAGAGGCATTAAGGTGTTCCTGTCACCTGATGCCTCCATGCCTGTAACTCATCAGACCACGAGTGACTGAGCGTTGAGATCAGCCGCTAGCTGCACTCACCGGGCAAGTGCAATAAAAATGATCCCAAGTTCTTTTGACTTTGTAGACCTTTTGACACTAAGTTATTTCTACCATCTACCCAGTGTAAACTAGAACATACGGAATTGCTACGGCCAGTCAGCGGTATAAAAATGTCTTCCAAAATTATATTTTTACCTGGTCATAGATGGTGCCTCAACTTCTTCGCCATCAGCTATAATTCTCTTGGGTATGACGCCATTTATCTCAGCAAGCTCGTCCTCTGGCATGACAGGGGAGTTGGGGTTAGATCAGTCACGCTGAACCTAAACAGGTTAGTACTGTCGCCGAAATAAGGGTCACCTTTGTCACCATCACCAACATTCCTGTCACGTGCATATTGAGGTGACTTGCCACCGATTTTTACTGCACCATACCTCGGAAATGGATGTCGCGCTCGCAACATCCGATTATTTGAGTTTCATGAACTTGATGTCAAAAATTTTATAATACCTCCAGTATCCTGTCCTCATTCTCATTTTCCTCTATTTTGTATCAATTTGAATGCAGCTTTGTTAACTGAATGCCATGCACATACACTGTTAGATCCCTGAGATCTAATACTGAGGCTCTGAACTCCGAAGTAACTATTATATTCTGTTTTAGTTCTTGTTGTATGCCTCTTAAAGTATAATCCTCATTTATAACCCAAAGTAGATTACTTGTACCTTGCTTGATCCGAACCTCCAATCTGATTCTGAACTCTGCTTGTTATGTGACTCTTACATCTTTCTTGTTCTATGCTTATGTCTTTCTTGTTATACGTTCTTAGGATACAATTAGGATACAAAGTATTAATAGTCCTCCAATCTTGTATCCATTCTTTAGTTTGAATATGTTACATCCATACATTCTGCACTCCTGTTCCACCTTCTGTGCTATCATTTCCATTACTACCTTACCTTTACTCAGCTCTCCAATCCTCATGGCCCCTCTGTCAGCAAGAGTACCTTGTTCCTTGTGGAATGTCTGTGCCCCCTTACCAACGGATGATGGGTACCTATTTTAGATATCATGCTTACGTTCCCCCCCTGCCCTATGATCCCCAACTCTGCTCATGATCCATATTGAATACCTCTTTTGCTTCAACTTGGAACTCATTACTGTTACCTTCTTACATGTACCCCCTAGTATATAAACTCCTGTATTTGTACTAAGTAACATCAGTTTGAATATCAACCACATTTCCTGTGTTAACCTTCCATAGTGTTCTTGGTACACTTCTGCTATTACTTCTGCACTTCTGCATGTACCACGGACTGTGTCACCTTATTTGACCCCTCTGTTGCAAAGCCTTGGGACCTGTCCTGACTGCTGTTTTCCATATCTCGAGTTCAGCAAATTACGTCGATCTCCCCAGCATCAGTCCATCATACCGATATTGGCAAGACCTCCATAGTCAATCTCACCCCTATTCGCTGGTCATCAAACATAATCTTTGCCATTATACCACAAAACTTCGCCCTTGTTTTACATCATTCACAGTCCCCTTGTGGTGTGCAGGGCCACCAAGGATGAGCAGAAGTCCAGTCTAACCGATGGGTTTCACTCCCAGACCCCATCCGTCACCATGCCCCATGAAGGTAGTTTGACCCTGACTCCATGTCATAATCCATACTCTAACTCCATGGTGTTCTCACCCCTCTCAATCTGTCCCCCCTGCATTCGCTCTTGACTATAAGTACTTTAATTCCACATGTATAATCCCCTAGTTCAATTATCATACATCTACCTCGTTATTTGACTCCTCACTCATAGGAAAAACTTTAGTACAACGACCTACTCCCTCATCGGTAGTTGTGCCTAACAGTAAGCTTGAACCCTTGATCTTACTCACTACGTCCCTTTAGGGGTGTCACTGACGCCACTATTCGCAGCACTTCACAGAAGTGTTTGGATCAGTGAAAGGAACACCTGAACTGGAGTGACCTTTCCTTGAGGATGTGTGCAATTCTTTGTGTACTGCTCTTGGGTTATTCACTATGACTGTAGGCCTATGTCAGAATTACACTGGCATTATACCTTTACTCCGAAATTCAATCTTGACAGGACCCTGTGATTGTTTGAGAGGCGCAGCACATAAGCTGAAGCCGAAGTCCCTTCTAATCCATCTTCCATTCTCTCAGTCTTATGGTTTTATATGGTTTTATATGCCTGTAACAGAATATCAACTTATTTCCCATTACCAACCTCCAGTCCTTCTCACATCACTATCTTCATAGTTAGATACTATTAGTGATACCTCCAAGTCCAAACCTCCAGACAGCCTCCAATACTCCAATCTCCAAAATGAGGGACTGAACGATAGTAGGTGGTGCAACCCATAAGTTGAAGCCAAGTCCCTACCCCCCTTGCATCACTTTGAAGTCTGACCTCTGAAGTTCTGGGTAATGTCTGTGAACTTAACATACACATTGAATGTGACTTGATACATGGGACCATTTTACCAGCATCATCTGCCAGGACATTGTAGAAAACAGGTTTTTGGGCTGGTGTCTGGCCCATAGGCTTACCCTGGGAATAACTTATGTTCTCTATTGGATGGACCCAGGCTACTCAATGTGTGGATTCACCAAATAGGTGAATAACTTCAGCACTGCGGTATGATCTGTTATTTGCACATTTGACTCAATGCTGACAAGAAATGGAGACAGCTCTTCCATGTCTGCTTGAGGTCATGGCTCGGAACCTGGGGTTGGGGAAGCAACATGAGATGATGTGGAAGAGGACAACAGTTGGAATGACATGGGGGATGATGTGGGGGACAGGGGCCTGTCAGTGTTGAGACATGTGAGAATGGCACATAGACAGCCATGCACATTTGCAGGAATCAGGAGGGGTTCATCTTTTGGGCCCAAGAAGTTGGTTAAACGTTCAATGTTGAGGCGAGCACCTATACCAGCTGAACGACGTGTACTTTCTCTTCCTGTACCAGCCATTGAGGAGGAAATCTGAAAAAAGGTAAAATTGCAGCTCTGATAGTAACTGGCTTTTGCGTAACACCTTACAGTTGTTCATCGACAGACGGTGAAAAAATCTACACAAGGATTGACCTGCGCAAGCAACGAGATCGGTACATTTTGTTAGGTCGGGATATTGACGGGATAGCTCTTGGCAGCTTCGTGGAGAGTGGTTGAGTTACCTATCGCTGCTTTGTGGCTGGCCACACGTGCTTGCACGAAATTACACCGCGGACCAAGGGGGAACGCTGAGGAGGATTCGATGAACTCAGATAATTCAGGTTCGAGGAGTCTTCTGGAGCACGACTGAATGAAGCCGTATTCATAAATCAGAGCGGATTCTATTACAGCTATCATTTCTGACACATAAGATCAAACAAACTTCGTCCATCGTCGCGTCGCCCTGCAGGGCTGGGATCCATGGATGTGTCGATGGGTGCTGTCCGGGGCTGACAACCTTCGCGCTGTGGACTGGCGACGAGTGCAGCTAGTGAGCACTGAGGCTTCTCGTTGGAGTACAGTGCTTCGGAATCAGTCGTGGGCGGGCTGGGGTGGCCGGAAAATCTCAGCACCGATCACCGGGATCCGAACTGATGCATAACGCCGCACACGGCTTGCTCAATATGGGCTTAGTCCAAAGGAGCAGTCAGGAAGTGGTCAGGATGACTGAAATTCCCTGAGGTGGGAATGCTCATAACTGCTTACACTGGGGCAATCTCACCATTTGTTAAATTGACAAACAGCATAGCACAGTTGAAACATATACCCATTTGGTCAAATATTTGTAAACTCATAAAAAGTCATCACAAACTAGTAACAAATCAAATTTGTAACCAGTTTGCTTGGGCTTACAAATGATCATGGAAGGGGATATATCTTCAAGATTTGTGATGCTGTTTGCTGATCAACAAATGATGAAATCACCCTAGTGTTAGGTAACCTTGGCCTGAAACCACCCAAATCAAGGTTTGAGACAAACTGTGTTTCGCCCACGCTTTGCTCAGACTAGTTCAGATTTGGCCTATTTTTACCCGGATTAGGTTGTGGGATAGCCTTAATAGGCCTGATCATCGATCAACAGGAATTAAAAAATGGCGAGCAAATGTTGCTATTAATTATACATTACCAGTATCAGCAGAATGAATTGAAAATATCAGGCACACCATTCAGTTGAGCCAATAATTATGGGGACGTATACTCTCTATTGCACACAGCACCACAATAAAATATGATAATTTGAACTGTATGAATATTTTCCAGAAATTTTGCTGAATTATGCTGCCAAGGAGCTGCTTTACAGCTCATTCCCATGCTTGATAAGGTGTAATCGGGGATAATCGGATTTTTCCGACAAAAATGAGTTCATATATCTACTCAACCTTTGAAACTGTTCTAAACTAGTTACCATCAACCCACATGTTGAGAATGTTTGCACGGTTCAGTGAGTCTGTTCAGTATTGAATGAGAAACTCTACGAAGCAGCAGTGGTTGTCAGTCGCCCAATTGAAGGACAAAATAGGGCCGGTGCGATCGACCACATCCACAAGCATCGGAATCAACCATATTCAAGAAAACTACTATGGTTCATGCAAGAGTCAAGCTCTCATCCTAACACACAGTCACCCCC
>QFFB01002380.1:3822-19341 GCA_003316465.1 Ramaria cf. rubripermanens | reverse complement strand
AATCCCATTGAGGTGCGAACTACCTTGCGGTAAGCATTGGGCCTTTATCCTGATCATTAATGCAAACGACCACTCACGTCATAAGGCTTAAAAAGTGTAACATTAAACAAGCCAAACAAGAATATTTGCATTAATCTGGTCTTCCAACTGAATGCCAAACGTGGTATCCGAAGCTCAGCCATTCCCAGTATGAAAAGGGCATCAAGAGCAACCCAAGTGAAGAGATATCGCCACCAGTACTCTGGATACCACCATCTCAGGACAAAACAACGAGCTTTTACAGCCTAGAAACGACGAAAGGGTAAAGGCTAGCGTTAAAATATCAGTGCGGAAACCACACCTGCAGCAGCGCCCCGAAGCTAAGCACGTAGAGCCTTTGAGAGGGAGCGGGAATGTATCTGAGGGGGATCCTGGGTTGGGGAGGTGGTTTCGAAGGTGCTGGCTTGTCCTCATCTGATTTGGTGGTAGAAGCCATTGTGCGTGCCAGTGGCGCCCGGACGCGTCGCGTTCTTTGCAGACATGGATCTATGTGGGCTGCAGTGAAAACTCTCAGGTTTTTCCTGATTAGATTTAAGTATAGCTGTGATTGATTTACCAGACTCTGCAAGTTTTTCTGCACTCCAACTTAGTACCGTAACACTAGCCAGAGACTAAAATCTTTTCATGCGCCTACCGTGACAACTGGCATTAGCTTCAGACACAAGAATATCGATTCTACTACTTATTAATATTACAATACAGGCTATATAGATGAATCAGAGTCTGCGCTTCAAGATTCGGTCACGATGTCTTCCTTACCTTCACGTTCACCAATCACGAGTCACGGTAAAAGCCTTCCCTTTTAATCGCGAATAAACACTGATCGTACTGCATGTCGCGTGTACCAGTGTTGGACTCATCTCTAGGGAAGCCAGCAGAGGAAGTTCAGGTGATCCTTCAAATGGGAGTCTATAAATCTGGGAACATCGAATTTCATGAAGTAACAAGCGGGTGTGTTGGCAGTGACTGTATCTCCAGTATATACTGATTCAACAGATCATCACGGCAGCTCAACAGATAATGATGGCCGGTGTTCCAACCTGCTCGAACCAGGAAGCATTATGGCGGCTGGGGTCTACAAGGTCATCTTCAAAACTCAGAAGTACTTTGAAGCAACCAAAAGAGATTGCTTTTACCCATTTGTCGAGGTATGTGTATAACTTGAAGACTGCGTACGATTTCCTTGTCTAAACTGTCGAGTTGGGTTCCGTTTGCCCAATAGATCACTTTTAATCTTTCGGAGCCCAACCAGCACTACCATATTCCCCTTCTAATCAGCCCCTACTCTTACACTACCTATCGTGGGAGTTGACCTCTACTAGTCCGTCTACTAAGTAACAATCCCCAGTCACCCGTGTGTATTTTTGAGCAAATTTGAAGCAATCGAGACTATACAACGCCCTACTACCACTGTAGTGGTTTGATAAGAGCCTCAATATAGGTTCGGGTCATTCGGATCCTTTGAATGTGTTTGTCAATTTTGTGACAGATCCACCTTATCACAAACTGATTGAAAAGCGTTGTATGTATATTGGATTGCGTGATACGAAAGCAACGACCTGGAGAGGAAACCTGCGACTCATCATAGTGACAGCCTTGTAATCGAACGAAACGTGCAGGACTAGGCGTCCTACGACATTTCGATTATTGCCTCGGGCTCAATTAGGTGGGGGTCACGATACAATTCGGGTCTTGTTCACCGATTACCGGAAAGCTCTATCGTGGTAGCACGCTATCGTATTCCACACCTTTAATCATGCCACCTCGCAGTGAATTCTTCACATTATGTGTAAATGTTTCGCGATTCCTCCGTAGGTCCTCTGCCGCCTCTGAAAGCCCCAAGATTAATACAAAAAAAATGAACCTCAGAAGTATAATTCAAACCTTTGTTCAATGGATCATCCGCATTGGGTTCGAGAAACAGATACTGCAACCCGACCATGACAGAATTCAAATTAAGTACAGGCTTCCAGTCCTCTCGAAGAATGTTCAGACAGACATTCCCTTCCAAGTCCACATTCGGGTGGTATATCTAGCTGAAAGTCAGCAACAGCGTGAATGGGAGATATGATATGGAGAAAGGTACCTTCGGAATGCACTTCACCTTTGGAGGCTCATGGGGATAGTTGGTATTGATGACGAAAGAGAACTGGAAAGCGCCACCCTTGTACATGCCTTTTGACTAATCAACTCCAACTCTGTATATAAGAAACTCTTTCCAAACCTTCGTCAGGTGTGATTGTGAGTTCAAAATTGAGAAGGTTGGTGGCGTCTGGGTGATTAAGTTTCATCGTCGGTGGGAGATCCAGCTCTGTGAGATCTAGAAACCAGATATAAACAGAAAGTAACTCAAAATAAGGTGTATGTACAAGCCTTTCTGTACCCGGATTTGCGCTGCACTCGTCTTTGGCTTCTTCTTCGCCGCTGCCTCCTCGTTCTTCTTCATGCTCCAAATCTGTTGCGTTGCAGCCAAAATGAGAATTACGCAATGTGAGGGGGCTCATGTCACCTTGATCATGTTGGTTCGTGAGGCAACTTGGTGGTTAGGGTGTAGGGTGGCGGATAGAGGCTATTTCTAATATCTATGACCTACGGGTATTCGTGAGGCAGCAACTCGGCAGAGGCCGAGCCGGAAGTCGGCGTCCCGTCATGTCCTCGTTTACAACACTTCCAGTTGTCGACCTCGATGTTTTCCTGTTCTCCCGTTCTTCGGATGAACAGAATCGTGAGTGCATGAAGGTACAGCGTCTCCGGAGGAGGCGCGATGATACTGAATGGTATAGCTTTGTAGGCAGCCAATGCGTTGGTTACATATGGTGCCCTTATCGTACACGACTCGCGCGTCGAGGAAGACGCCAACGTAAAGTTTCTTGACCTCCTTGAGGATTATTTCTCGCAACCAACAGAGTTGCTCAAGCGGGATGAGCGGCCAGAACTGGCCTATCAAGTCGGTGTCACACTGGAGAACACGGAGAAGCCTGTGTGCGCTATTCATGAGCCATGTCGTGATGTAATCAAACGGTTGGAACCTTCTGAGAGGCCTCTTGATATATCAGCGCATAAACCCGATCCCAAATGCCGGTTCTTTTGGCGAATGTCTTCTCCACCACCATATAGAACAGCTTTCCCTGGGATAGACGCACCCAATATTATTCCTGATGTAAAGCCATTCAAAGATGATTGGGAACCCACATTGGAAAGGTGGGGTACCTGCATGAAACGAGCGGTGGAAGATCTTGCTCAAATGACGGCGCTTGGTTTGGGCTTGGACCGTGCTGCCTTTACCGATGCTGGGAAATATGGGTGAGATACAATGATATTAACATAATTATTTTAATATTTCCTACCTTTAGCCCCCACCTTCTTGCTCCAACAGCATCTGACCTTCAAAGGTATGGGACGAAAGACACCATACTTGCTGGGTTTCATACGGATCTCAATTTTTTAACCATTCATGGTCGCTCACGTTATCCTGGTCTTAATATATGGGCGAGAAATACAGGAAAACGCATTCCTGTTGTGTTTCCAAAAGAAGGCAACTTTCTCCTTGTACAGGTATGTTGATTTATTATGCACACTGATGCCAAGGCACTCGGGACGAGGCCTCCATTTCCAGTGGAAGCCTGAAGGTGTCGCTGTATTTATATATATCATATGTTTTCAGGCAGGAAAGCAACTGGAGCATATGACTGGTGGCTTGGTCAAAGCAGGATATCATGAAGTCGTCGTCAATGATGCAACACTTGCTGTACGCGAGCGACATTTATTTTCTTGCTCTTTCTAACCCATCTGCAGGCCATGTCCTCGCGAGCTATTACACATCCTGCACGGCCACAAATTCGTATTTCTTCAACATTTTTCTGGCACCTTTCCTCTGATAACGATCTCGCGCCTATTCCCAAGCTTGCAGAGCTCGCTGCAAACTACGAAGGCGCTTCCGAAAATCAGCTTGACGACACCAAGCTGACTGTATATGAAAAGATAAAAGTAGGGCAACAGGTGCAGAAGTAGGTGATATTTCTGACCATGTGTTGCGTTACTGGTTACCTAACCCTCACGGCTCTCATAGCGAATTAAGACATATCGCATTGATGGCCTGAATCAATTTGAATCGTGGCGTCACCACGCAGAAGTATGGTCATGTGTAGCCCGGTTATCAGGCAGCTCTGACAACATCCCCGCTGCTTTATATAGTGTGTTTTACTACAGCCATGAGGACGTGCATGAGCTGAAGCTTGGTCATATGGCCTGACGGCTTTCTTCGTTCCTTCGTTTTGATGCTTGACATCGATACTGCCAAGTTGCGATGCAAGGTCCACGTGGGATGAATATGAGCCACATAAGGTTGAAAGCGGCTCGTTGAGCTACAGCCACTGGCAGGCAGCGTACCTAGTGCTATGCATCGCAGCGTAAGTCTTGATGGTTTCAATGTCAGATCTATGCGTGTCTCGATCGTGTCAGGCGGCATTGAGTGTGCCAGAGGTGTAGTCCTTGTCACGTACCAATTGGCCAACATAGTACAATGGAAAAAGAAGTATACTCACTCGATCCGATCGTACGGCTGGACGAGCTGAACTTTTCAAGTTCCAAGCACGTACCAATTCTACAAAATTACTACCCCATGTGTTTGTATGTAGAGCGGCTTGCGGTTTTGGTGTATTTATTCGAAGCAAATATCATCACCTCATCCTACGAATGAATAGTAGACGTTCTGCCTCTTTTTTTTTGCCAGTACAGATACAGTACGATTGAATTAACTGGCATCCATGTCGATATTTCCAGCAGCCTCCTCCATGCCGTCTTTCCACATCGCGTATAGTTTCTTTCGATTGACGTCCCTTGTCTCCTCCCTGCTTGCGACCTCAAATATCCGCTGGTATATCAGGCTGCGAAGCTCCAGAGGTGTAATCGCTGTCTGACCCTCGTCGCCGCGGGAATTGTGCATAAGATGTCGAAAAGATGGGTCTGTTAACCGACTTTGTCTCCGTTTTGGTTCTGTGTCATCAACTGGAGATTCTGTCAATGATGTTGAAGCAGAGGAGAGTTCCGAGATGAGGGGGTCGAATAAAGAGGTTTGAATTCGCTTATAGGTAACGTTTGAGTTTGTGCGTGCAGCTAAGTTTAGGAATGGCGACAATATAGTGCAAAGGGGAACTGCTGAAGCCTTCTTTTCCAGATGTCAATTATTATCTGCTAGACAATCCATGATACAGAACGTACGGAGGAAAGATTGCTGACTTTGTCCAATTCCTCGAGATAGATGTCTGCTAAGTGATATGCTAGACTGCTCGGCACACGGAGGTCTTCAGGGCTTTGGAACTAGTGAGTATACAGGAACGTGAATGATGTCGAACGACCCACCACAAGGGTCCTCCCAGTGTAGATAGTATGGCGTTGTACTCTGCACAAGCGTTCACTTGCCAATCGACGCGAGTAAGGAGTCGGAATGCCGCATTTGTGAATTTTCGGATGAGCATGTAATACTTGTCTAATCTACCTCTGATGTCAGTAAGCAAAGTATGGGTCTGAGTTCCCGCTATAACCTTAGTCGATCGATCCCATTCCATTCTCTAACTGTAGCTTCCCAAAATGCCCTAAGAAATGATAGTGATGCAGGCGTCGTAGAAATGGTAAGAACAAGCTCCGCCAACTCGGAAGACAAAGCTTGCTGCACGAGTGGTTTGTCAGACATCCAATAACCTGGAGTAGGTTTGCCAGGTGAGCTCAGAGAATTTCCTCGTGATACTTCCGAATGGCATACAATAAAATATTCCCTTCCATAATTTGGTAAGTTCAGACTTAGGGAGGGGTTCCTGCGAATGATTGGACAGGAAAACAGATAGATGTTTGAAGGCTTTGTCTCTAATTTTCTTGTCTTGCGCCATTGTTTTCTTTAGCCAACATATGATAATACACTAAATGAGACATTCACCCGAGGACGCCAGGTATTTTCCAAGCGGAGGGACGTCAGGAGGGAGTTCCATTCCCTCTGGTGCTAAGAGAAAGAGGAGATGGAGAAGTGGGGCGGAGATTTAAAATAAATCAGTTCTTTGGAGCTGACTGACTGGTCTGCATCAGTTCTTCGGGACCATCACGTCTCACTGTACGTATCAAGCTCAAGCTAAGCTTAAATCCGAAAATAGATGTCTGGGAGATCAATAAATATGCATACTTACGACTAGGCCAGGCTATCTGATTATCGACCCATCATTTAAAAGTTAGGCCCGTTAGTTCACAATTACTACTACCAATCACTTCTACACAACTCTTTTCTCCAGACGCGTGAAATATCGCATGGTGCGAGGGTGTCAGACGCTGCTTGCCCAGGAAACTGAAGCACTATACAGGAGGATAGTGCTTCCGTTTGTATTGAAGTTTGCGTGGACTCAGTTGAATCCGCTATAGCGTGAGTCCAATTTCAACCCCTTGCCGGTGCATGTTGTTTGCAGCTGCCGAATATTTTTATCAATTCTGCCTCGAAAGAGCGACATTAGGTGGCGGTACCCGTCTTGAGTTGTGTGGAAACCTTGCAATGGGTGGCGGGACGACACCTAGTATGGGTCTTTTGAAGGTAATTAAAGAAACTCTCCCCGATGCCCAGATAATGGTAAATCGCACTATGCGCACAGCCTTACGCCTGCATACAAAATTGACCCTGTCAGGTTATGATACGTCCTCGTACAGGCGATTTTATCTATAGCGATCTTGAGCTGGACATCATGCTGGAAGACATCCGATCATTCAAGCAAGAGAATGTTGCTGGTGTCGTCTTCGGTGTCCTTTCTACGGACGGCACGGTTGATATTGTGAAAAATCGAATGTGAGTGTTTATGGATCACGCAGTCAGTTATGCGTGAGGGAATGAGAGTGATACACCAGGTTGGTTCAGGCTGCACATCCCTTGCAAGGTACATGATACTCCTTTTTTTTTGCTCTAGCCATGACTTCCTATGTTGAAATATGTAACTAGTGTGTTTTCATCGCGCTTTCGACATGACAAAGAATCCGGTAGAAGGTCGGTATCTAGCTTATATCATTCAGCTTTGGAACACTCTTTTCCACTTACAGCGTTGAATGACATTGCTTCTATCGGCGGTATCACTCGAATTTTGACTAGGTGATACGTCTCCATTTTTCGACTGAAGTTAACTGAGTTTAAACACCTTTCAGTGGTCATGGCAGATATGCTCCAGAAAGTCTCGCAACATTATCATCTCTGGCATCACTAGCTCTTACCTTTCGACCTCCAATTACCCTCCTCCCAGGGTCGGGGATCAATGTAAACACAGCACGTGCGATTGCGAGATGTGACTGGTGGAAGAACTTCAAAGAAGTACATCTGAGTGCTGGGCAATGGATTGACGGTCCGATGCAGTTTCGCAAAGAAGGTATGGGCATGGGTGCTGGTGGAGCGAATGAGTGGGGGGTCTGGAGGACAGATTCAAACACCGTCAGGGAAGTCAGACAGATTATGGAAGACTCCTCGCAGCTGTAGCAATGTATTGATGCACGGCATCTACCTATGTATTCCCATGGCTGCTGGGATACAAGAATACAATCATTTATGTTCTTTTCCTTAAGAAGGGGGTACTTTGGCGACGATCATCTCCTGTAATCGTCTTCGTGCGATTTCGGAATGATTGTTCATGTTTCGGAAAGCCCAGTTGGCATCTTGCCAGACGAAATCGTCCTGTCCACGCAGAGAATAGGTCCGAAGGAGGGCCGCTCCTCCAGGCTGATCCCGTGTTAGTAGATGCATCGTTTATGATATTATTATCATGAGAAAACTTACGTGCTCTTTCATGTACGCCGTCACATCTAGAAGAAAGTCATCTAACACGAGAAAGCACCGTTCTCGTCGAGTAAGTACATATTTTTGAGCTTTGAGGCGGTCCCAGGTAGGCCCCTTCCACGGTCTAGCTTTTACAATATCAGCGTCAGAAGAATGAACCTCTCGATGTGGCTTGTCCTGTTTTTGTTTTTGTTGCATATACTGCATTGCATATTCGATGTCTTGATCTCGAGCACGTCGAAGGCGACTCGCCAGCTTCAAGCGACAGAGGCCTTGAATAATCCATTTGGATGGATCCCAGTCAAGCAGAGCTGGCCCAGCGCGGAAGTCATGCGGAAAGGCGTGCTAGAATATAAGCCTATTCAACCTTCCGATCCGTCACGGCGATGCACCCTTACATGCTAGAAACGTGGGATGTGAATTTCTGATAGGACCAAGGTAACTGGCGGACGTACAAAATTATGATTGCCTTCTCCACAGGACCACAGCGCCATTATCTGATCAATTTGACATTTAGTTGGATCCTTCATTGACGGTCAACATCACTCACCGTGTTCCCTCGTGCACTAACTTCGTCAGTATAGTTTTGCAAGCCGTCCCAATGTGCGAATCTGGTCATTAGGGGCTAGAATGTTGTAAATTCCAAGAGAATAATACAGACGGGAACGTACGAATTGACCAGGAACGTGCAATGCCAGGCTGTGTCAGATCATGATTAGACATCCGTGGTCATGGGTGCAGAAACGTACTAATGACTCTTGCAACCAACCCGCCCCATATCAATGCACCACTAGCATCTGCCCACGTCCAGCCTATCAATGCTGGCGCAACGATCCCGAAAAATAACGCAATTGGTACTGCACATAATTGGTAAACCAATCTTACATTGAAAAAGAGTTCGATTTTTACAATAATTCTTATGCTGATACCTTACGACTAGTGTGAGACAAACACCCCGAATATAAATCAGTATAGCTACTCGAGAAGGCAGATAAGAAAGCTAACCCGGATCTATTTCTAAATCATTTCTATCGACTGATGCCATCCGGCTATATGATGGCTTGAAGAAAATCCAACCCATATGGGAGTAAAAAAGACCTCGAGATGCGGAATATCTAAAGCAGTTAAGCGAGACCCCAGGAGATGAAGATGAAGCTCACGGATCGTGTACTGGATCGTCTGTAAATCTCTGAAAAAATCACCGTCAGGAATGCAAACAAATGTTCAGACTATCCAGGCCGCCCACATGGTGCAACCTGTGCCTCAGACACCTGGGGAGCTTTAAGCTAGGTGATTACGGGCGTAGGTAATGAAAATGCCAACCACCACTGTGTCTGGTCTGAGTTGCGCTGGTCGAGTGGTGAAATTGCACATACCTTTATTGAGCCCTGAAAGGCCATGGAGCCTAAAATGGCTAGAACGATTCTAACACCCAGGGGAGCTTGAAAAGCGCGATGTGAGTACAAACGGTGGTATCCGATAGTAATTCTACAGAGATGTCTCTAAGAAAACGCGTCTCAACAAGTTCTGATTTTCATGCGCGACTCACCCGAAGCACGAGAGCTGCCAAAGTACAACAGCTAAGACCAGGGATTTATTCGAGGTGACGGAGAACGGCGATATGTAGATTACGCCATAAAGTGCGCATAGGTGTGTCGCTATAAAAAACATGCCGTTAGACCACCATATTGGGGTTGCAGGTGGAGTACAGCTGGCAAATTGCCCAGGTTGAGAGCTTGGTGTTGGCGGTTTGAGCCTATCGGCCATGGGGGGAGATAAATACCGAGGTAGCGTCAAATCTCGAGCACCATATAATTACGCAACGTAATCGTCGGACAGAATGGGAGGTATTATTGCTGTAATGGCGGCGCGCGTGGTGGTACGTTGGTGGCGGCGTAGTACTAGCGTTGCAACGTTGATCTAAAGACGAAGCAGATCAATGTCACAATATATATCTTGCAATTCCGAAGCGTGGAAGGAACAAATTTGGATAATCCTCCTTTCGTCTCCATAATCGATAGGAGTAAAATATGTAGGTACTGGAACTACAAGCCGAGCTAGCTCACCTAGGGGAGACTAGTACTAGTTATATGACATGATTCCTTGCGTGCGTCGGCATAAAGCGGATGGTGAGGTACGAAGTACTCCGAGCAACCCGACGCCAAGTTACATAAATACCCTTGCCCTAGAATGGGGTTGTCGGTACTTGTAACCACCCCAGTTAAATCATTGTCTGCCCGTTTCATCATTCAACTCAGATACGGGAAGGTCGTGAGTGCATGAGTTAGTGCATGGGATCGATGTTAGTGCATGACATAGGTGTTAGTGTATGACATAGGTATTGCAGTAATATACAACAAATATCATCGAGGTGCAACAGAAAGGGGCCTTTCTGTTGAAGAAAATTACCATGTGCATTGAAACAGCAAGGATTAGCAGCTAGAGGTATGCCGGGTCAATGAACAATGAAAATGTCGCTAACATTCCTGAGTCAACCTTGACGTGCCGCGCGCAAAACCAGGTGATATGGAGGGAGGGCTTAATAAAAGATTTCACCGCAAGATTTCAAGATTCAAAGAATATCATGGCAAGATCTCGCTGGACAGGATGAGATCGCATCGGCCCGTCATCGGGTTGCGAACTAAATTTAGGCTAAGGCAGACTGATGACAGGAAAGATTAGAAGTAAATAGCGCAGACAGGCAAAAAGACCAACTTACAAGTACGGCAGTTCGTAGACTAGCTTGCAGAACAAGTATGAGAAAGGAGGTTCTTAAAAAAGTAGCGGGAGACGCCCAAAGGAGGATTTTAAAACACGATGGGAGACATCTGAGTAGACGACACAGAATCCTTGCAGAGGGGGATAGGACAAGCCCATTTCAACGCCATAAGAAGCCGTGAAGGCAAGACAGCAATGCAACATAGTGTTTGTGGAGGCCGCACTGTAAAAAAAATTACAGGGTTGGACGTGTCTTGGTGATTGACAATGCAAGGCACCCGGCACTTACAGATTGTCTCAGCCAGATTGTTGGCACGATAGGATGGAGTGTTCCTATGCCGATGAACCTGTGTATGACGACGCCTAGAAGGTTGCATAGGAGAAAAGAGGAGCCAAGAACTTTTGCATTTCTACGTGACGAGAAAGCGGAAGGTTACGCGATAGTCAACATTCGCGCCAGCTAGACGTGCGGAGGGCCACTGGTTCAAGACGGTTGTGTATAACCTGTCCGAGAGGTGAAAGTCGCGTACAACCTTGCGCTGACCTTTGCGCCAGCCATATTCAGGTGACGGTCAGGCAGGTGGTGGTTGTGAGAACGTGAACAGGCGATTTAAGGCAGTGGAGCAGTGGGGAATTGGCTATTATGTAAAATTAGACTCTATAATGATTACAACGGCACCGAAACGGCACCGAATGCTGCACTTTTTCGCACGCAGCCAGGAATTTAGTATTCGCGCAGTAAAGGAATATTTAGATTGTTTATGAGCTTTCATACTATGTTGCAGTGGGTATCAGTATAAACGATAATGGCTGGATTGATCAGTCGGTTTCTGCTGAATGGTGTGTACGCCGCCGCGGGAGCGTGACGCAAAGAGGATGCAAGGCGCCGCAGCGCAACGGCGCCTCAAAACGTGCCTCAGTCTCTCAACTCGATGAGTGCGAAATGACAACTGCCAGTTCTTCCGCCGAGCTTACAATATCAGATGAAGTACGGATATCTTCTGAGGAGCTATATCAACCAACGCCGCAACGATTGGAGCAGAAGTTCAACCTTGACGATGCTTTCTCTGTGCACGCAGATGAAGACTCGACGTCGTTTGACTTCGACCCGAACTCATTTTTAAAGGATTTGCAATCCAGGGATGCTATAGCTGGCGTAAAACATAGCTCAGAGGACGAGTGGGAGAACGCAGATGACGAGGCAGTTGATATGCAGAATGGGCAAAATGCGAAATGCCATTCCCCCGACGCATCCATATCCACCTTAGATATCGATGCCGTGGAGTCACATCGGTCGCCTGCTACTCCCCCACAGGCCTCGTCATCTGCCCAATCTATGGATTCGGAGGAGCCTCCTTCCACGCCTCCCGACCACCCCGCTGCTGCATTAGACTCTCAATTTACCAATATCGTTCTTTCTCCCCCTTCCCACTCGGTACCACATTCTCAGATTCACGAAGTTGACCACGCATATCCCAACGTCATCATAGATGCATCTAAATCCCACATGGAGGATGTCAGGGTCCATGGTCCCGAATTCCGACAATCTGTTTCACAACGGTCGTCAGACTCGAGCTCAACTTCAGGACCAACTGCAGACGCGATTGCGCCATCTTTGACACCAGCCGACGGCAATTCGGGTCGCACGACCCAGTCCGTAAGCTTGACTCCGGCGAGTCCTTCCCCTTCTACACCAGTACATCGATCTCTGCCATCCTTCTCGACATCTGGAAAGGCCCGATCTAGTGGTCCTTCCACCTTTGAGAAAGTGGTGTCTAAGACGAGACCACCGTATTTACCGCCAAAGCAAAAGGATGAAGATGAGAAACATAGTAAAGAGTGGGAGGAGATGATGCAGCGTAGTCGCCTAGCTGGTGAGTAACTACTGTCCTCGCGACTGTTGCTGATGACCTATTCCTTTGGCATGGCGTATTAGAACGACGACGACGCGAAGAGCTAGAAGCACGCCGCCTAGCTCGTGAATTTTCTGTAGAAGCAAACACTTGGCTTTGGGAACGTGCCGTCGTACCAGATTGGAAGAAAGCTATGAAGGATCCTAATTTACGTAAACTTTGGTGGAATGGTATGCCCATCTCGTCCTTGTCATTACTTCTAGCCGGTGCGCAAACATAGTTTATGCTAGGGGTCCCTACGAAGCTTCGAAGCGCAGTATGGGAACGCGCTATTGGTAACGGACTTGCCTTGAGTAAAGGTAGGGAGTATACTTCTAGGTCCAGCCTCTTAGCTGACTCGTCTTTCACGTCCAGACACATATTCGTCGACGCTTGCTAGAGCCAAGAACCTCATCGCTTCAAAACGTTTTCCGACAACAGCAATCTCATTGCTAGAGTCCGACATTGCAACCACACTGCAGCAACTGCATATATTTGACTCCTCAACAGGTCCGCTCTATAGTGACCTACGTGATTTACTTTGTGCGTGGGTTGTCAGCCGAGCAGATGAGGGCCTGGGATATGTAGAAGGAGTAGCCAAAGTCAGTATTCCGAAAGGCTGCCGTGTCCAACCGTGTCTGCTTTTGCTGTTATGGTGCACAATGTGGGAGGTTTACTGACGTGTATGGGTTGTAGATTGGCGGCATGTTGTTATTAAATCTTACAGGTCCTGCACAGGCTTTCCTCGTGATGCGCAATCTCTTGGAAAGAGGCTGTTTACGCGCGTTTTATGGCGGTCCATCTACTCGAGATGATGTGCGTCCCCCTTTATTTTGAGTGGAGTAATTTGTAGATATCAATTTTTTTTCAGGTGGAAGCTTATTATCGGTAGGTTTTATGGCTGTACAAAAGAATATAGCCCTGATGGGTAGACGTGGTTTAAAGAATCTTTGATACCCTACTTGCAGACGGAATGCCAAAAGGTTCGTACTCTGCATTTTGTAGTTGCATTATTGACTTAGCCACTGTAGTTTACTTTAACTTCAAGCAGCACCAGATATCTCCGTCAGAATATCTCCCAGATTGGCTATTACCGCTCTTTTTGAACCATCTCCCTTTGGAAGCTTGCTCTCGAATATGGGACGTGTTCCTCCTAGAAGGCGATGCTTTTCTCTTCCGCGCCGCGCTTGCTGTTCTAGCATCCATCGAGTCACGTCTCTTCTTCCCAGACCGTAAAGAGCTCATGGAGGTACTCAAGGGCGAAAGTAGGGCTGCTCTCGAAGTTGCCAAGAGAGAAGCCACAAGTCCGATCCGGAGTGAGCACGGCGAAATTATAGGTCCACGATACGAGATATATCACGTGAACGAAGAGTCGGTCTGGGAACGGGTGGAGGAGATGGGGGAGTGGTGGAAGGAAAGCACTTGGCAGCGGCTTATACTGCGAGAGTTACCTGACTTGTAAGTCTCATATTCAATAATTGGTGATTTGACAGCGACGAGCCATTATTATACTTGAGTCATTGTGATGTATTTATCATTATCACTCTTTATCGATGGGATGGACGGTGGTCATAAAAGCAGAAGTCGTGATCATAATAATGCTATCGAAAACACAATGGGAAAGCAAACAACATGGTCCTGGGGACGAACAACTACTTGGAGAGACTCTCATAAAATGACTTCAGCCTGCGGACGCCGGGACAAAGGGCCAAACGAACCCTCTCGCCCTCAACGTAAAAGCCACGCGCATTGCCTTCGAACCAGCCTGTTGGCGAATTGTTCAATTGCTTATCCCTGTGAATCTTAGCAAGTCGATCGCGTTGCAGGCTCCATTTCAGTTGGTGGACGACTGGCAGTAACGTGTGTGAGATACGCGGTGAGCAGGATTCAACATCTGGCAAAACGACCCGAGCAGTGGATTGGACCTTTAATGGGTCGATCGGACGAGAACCAAGAAGGGAGGATATTGAATGGCAGACGTAGGCGCGACCAAGGCGCTGACTGGTCCAGTATTGTTTCACGGACTGCAGATTAGGGAGGTGCTCAGATATATGAGCGCATGAACGACAACACGCAAACATGTTTACCTGGGGCGAAGAGAAGTACAGACCATGCCTCCATCGTCTTTCTATGCCAAGGCCACGCATGACACCTCGCTGTACAAGGTCACCGACCGTAGGTCGCAGACTGCCGCCCTGGGCAAAGAGGAAGTGGCGGATGCGTGACGGGGCAACCACGAAAACGCGAAGCCTGTGCAATGCCTTGTCTGATGCGAGATTGCGAAGAAGAGGTGATAAAGTTGAAAGCTGAGCCAAGTCAGGTAAATCCAAGAAAGAGACTGTGTGCTTCTGCTGGGTCAGGCGGCAGACAGCTTGAGGATTTAACTTACATATGTAGAGGAGGACCTCGGGTGGCATGGTAAGAAATGTGGGAGGATCGTTTGTGTCGGAAGCCATCATTGAAGTGGAGAGAGCTAATCCCACTATCTGGGGGATACCACCGCTCCCCAGCGAGTAGGTACTTATGTAGATTGAAACGTGCTGCGGGTCACCGTGACTGCATGTATCGAGAATGCCCCGGCAATCCGGCGACTGTTGTTCTCTATTTGCATCTGTGGTTTCTTCGACAAGGGGAGCGCGTATGACAATATGCAGCAGTCCCAATACCGGCCTTGGACAGGATGCCTCATCTTGTCCGCAAAAAGTGGCCAAATTCGATTTTTGGGTCCGGGCAGGCAAGGTCAATTTCTGGATGAGGGATATATAGGGCTTTTCAGGGGTCAGGGAGTACTTGAGTCGTATGACGTCAGGCCTAGTGTTGGTATATAAACCTGATTCAGAGCAAAATTCACTCAAGACTTACCACCACTACTATTCGCAAGTCAGTCCTCTAGCTTTTTGCTATTTTCCCGTACTCACCTTCTTTTTACTCTCGTTCCAGTTATTTCCGCAAACTTCCTCACCGATTGCATTGCCCTCGCTCACCGAGACATCAAAGGATCCCCTATCTCCACCGTGGTGGCCGACATTGGTTTCACCAAGCACGTCGCAGACGACAACCCCCCCCCCCCCCCCCCCC
>QFFB01002377.1:0-25327 GCA_003316465.1 Ramaria cf. rubripermanens | reverse complement strand
AAGTTTGTTACATTTCTCATGAAGATGGGGTTAACAGCATCAGGTGTATGTACTGTAGTGACTCTTTAGAAGGGGGTACTGACCCCCTTCCTAGATCTTTTGTTTAGAAAATTAATTTGTGTGACAGCAGACTTGCAAAGTGCTTCCCTGTCTTTGGCTAGCATCCAGCTCAATGTTCTAGAACATTTAGAACTTGGATTTTAGGATTTTAGGCTTACAGATTGTCACCCACTGAAAGGAGGGGGGGGGGGGGGTTGTGTGGGCATAAACTGTCTTGGATATGTACATGCCTTTATGGATTATGTTTGGTGTATCCTATCCCCTATTTGGTAATTCCTCTGTGACCCTGCAGCATCTTTCTTTTTCTTTAATACTTGCCCCATCTTCTTGCTCCCCTGTCTCATGCATCACTTTCTTCCAGTAATACCTAGTTTGTTCTGGACATTTCTCCTGCTGATGGGACTTGTGCCATATATGCATGTACAGGTAAAACTCTAGTGTCCATACTGCCAGAACCCTTGGTGGGGGCTGCCTTCAGGTTTTCCAAGGTGGCACCACTGTACCCTTCCACACAGATTGAATCAAAGTTGGTCAATATTTCTTGTCAAAAGGTATCAGCACCTCATCCTCATGTTGTGGTTCCACATCCTCCACATCTGTCATCCTTGAGGACCCACCTACCCACACATTTTTCCAACACCCTCTATGAACATGTAGACCTCATCCATCCTCTTCCTAGTGCACTGAATACTCTTCCACCCAATTGTTCTCCAAGTGGTATCATGATGCCTGCGTATGCCAGAGCACACTCAAAATCCCACTTGTATTCACCTGTTAAGACCGGGTCTTTGTGTGGGACCTCGGGGGAGCTTGGACCAAGCTCAGCCGAGGAGTACTAGGGAGGGCTGGGCTTCAGCTTATGTGCTGCGCCATTCACTATTACATGTGCCCTTGATTTTGGAAGGAGATCAGGACCAGAGGAGCAGAGGGACTAAGAGGAATTGGAGCGAGAAACTCGTAAAGGGTTAGAAGGGTATCTAGTTGGATTTCTGACTGAAAAACGAAGTACATACAGAGCGAGACTTATATATGGAGGACAGAGGGGCAGGGTCGGACAAACTATCTAAGGAATCGTAATGAAGCTTGGGGACAGAGGGGAAACGGGGTTCGGGCTCGGACTCAGGCTCGGACTACTTCGGGACGGGCTCAGGTAAGGTCGGGCTTGGGGTGTGGGCTCAGGATGGGGTTAGTGGCCAAATATAGTCACCGGAGATCCGCGAGGAACCGGATCATAACATCACCACATATTTGTTCTCAATCTCATTGCCACCACCCTTGGTGTTACATGCACTCTCCCCTAGGGATGGGCACTGTAGCCATATATGTGGCTCACATGAGCACCAAGACATGGCTATGATGCTGTACTGTATTACAGGTAGGTGGCCTACAATGCCATAACTGCTTGACCTTCCCAGCATGTACTTTATGGTTCTATACAAAATAGCCATGGATGGGCCATATTACTGGTTCAAAAATAGACAATAAAACATTACATGGCACTTATGTGTGTTTGGTTAGCACAATCACTGCATTTAGACCCTATATTTCTGGGCCAGAGCAAGATGTGATAAGGTCAGAAAACATAATGTCTTCAGAGTGAGGAGAGCTCACCTTACCACAGATCTGTTAAGGTCTATGCAGGCATAGATACACCTGGATACTGTACCATTCCAGGGCCCAATAAGGTATTCTCTCTGCACTTTGACAACATGTAACAACTCATACTTTTGGTACTCCAGCAAACTCCATTAAGCTCCACTCATTACACACCATTGACCCTGGTGGAGGGGTCCTTTACGGATGCTATATAGGTTAAAATTTATCTGAATAGCTAATATATGTACATATCTGGACATATACACCAATTCAATATAATAAAAATCAACAAAGCCTGTACAATTCTTAGTGGCTGGTGTGAGGCACCTATAAAACATATGTACCCCAGGCATACCCCACATCCTTGTCATACCAGGTTTCAATGCCTGTTCCCATAGGCAACCCATTTTCCCTGCCTGGGCTGACCCCTGGACACAAAGGATCTGGGTCCATTTGACACCCAATGAGAAGATGGAATGGCTTGAGTCCAATCTCCCTCTCTCTACCCGGCTGTCACCCACATCTCCCCCAGTTTGATCTCAGGCACACACCTGAGGCAGACCTAAAAAGACCACAAAACACTGGTATCTAAGAACAAATGCAGGAAAATTGATGATCACCCAGTGCAAGCAGCAAGTGTGAATGTGGGAGGGGAGATGTGGAATGTGAGAGTGTTATGATCTGGTCTCTCATGGATCTCCAGTGACCATATTTGGTAACTAGCCCCACCCCAAGCTGTAAGGGAACTGGTTGTTCAACCAACTGGACTTAGCTGCACAACCAGCTTAACCCTTAGCTACTTTTCTTTTTACTTTTTAGCTACCAATGTAGCTCAATTTTGACTCTTTAATTGGCCACTAGGAATTTCACAACATTCCTCAAAGTCCCCTTAATATTTCCTTAATTTCTTCGGTAAGAAATGACTGGGAAACATCATTCCTTGCTTCTTTTGAGCTGTGGACCCCTTACAGCCCACAACTCTGTCTCTGACTTTCAATTTCGAACTCCGCCGGACTTCTCCACGGTCGCCGCATTTTTGGACTTGTGACCATTCAAGCACTCACAAGTCCGAAAACTAGGCTCTCCCAGCTTTTCCAGCTGAGCATCAAATAATTACCATAAGCAGTAACAACTGCTGTGCAGCCTGTTTGGCTCAACCAAATATTGCACAACTTGGTCAATCATGGCAACAGGGCTGTGCCAGGCTGTGTATGGCTGTACACACTAGCTTAAGTAATAATTGATAGAGAGCCTTGATTGGCAGAAGTCCTTGGAACCTGGCAGTGTGTCCCAGAAAGGGTTAGAACTCCCTGGAAACTGCCAGAGTCTTCCAACAGCTTCTACCAGCTTCCATATCCTTCTACCCCTGTTCCATTAATAGATAGAAGATTCTCTCAGCTTACTAAGCTCCTGTAAATAGTCTATATAAGGAGGCCTTTCTGCCTACCTTGAACAATAAGAACCATCTTCTATCCTACACACTTGTGTGCCTTGACTAAGCTGCCAACCCAGCTAGGGTTTATATGCTTACCAATCTGACTAAGCTGCCAACCCAGGGTTTATACACTTACCACTTAGATTAAGCTGCCAACCCAGCCAGGGTTTATACACTTACTCATTGGATTAAGCTGCAACCCAGCCAGGGTCTATATGCTTACTCATTGGATTAAGTTGCAACCCAGCCAGGGTCTATATGCTTAATCAACCCAGCTATTTTCCACCTCCTTCTCATGTGACTTGTTTAGTGCATTAATTCTCAGTTAAGTAGTTGCTTTACTGCTTAGCCACCCAGACTAATCCTCTAGGTGAAATTCTGCAGAGTGAGATTGTCAATCGATTTTCTTGTCAATTAGCACTCCAATATCCAAGACGAGCTGTTCAGTTGATTTTCCTGTTCAGTGACTTTCACAAGTCAAGTAGAGTTGCTTGCAAAAGCCACCTCCAGTCGTTTGTTTATTGCAGTGCATTGACGTTAATCGGGTCAGTCTACTTACAAACTCACCAGCCAAGTATATTCCCCTTTTGGAATAATCTTGGACCCCGATAGTGTCCTTGAACCTACAGTCTTATAGTTTATTACGCATTGCTGCTAAGAAATGTATTGCCTTCCATCTGTGATAACTTGGACTAGTTATTGCCCAGATTGCAACCAAGGTACAAATATTAAATTATTTCCAGAGTTGTGCTGCAGCAGTGCTAGTATTCTATTAGTCTCATATACGACACGTTCTGATAGATTGAAGTGTTAGCAATAACACCAAAGTCTTGAAGGGTTCCAAAATACATATGCGTGGCTATGTCCTGTAACAAAGCTTCGACTTGGTGCCCTAAACTTGGGACTTGACTTGGATTTGAGTGTAAGACTTAAGAGACTTGACTTGAGAACTGAACTTGACTTGAATCTGTACAGAAAAAGCAAGCCCTTATATACACATCCCCAAGCTACAATGATGTCATGCACTGCAATAGGTTGAGTCATATGATGAGCAAGCAGTCTGAGTCAATATTGTTATGACAACAATATGATTGCACCTGTCCCATCTATGCATACATACATTGACCAAACCCTTATTGCTAGCAATATGCCAAATCTACCAAGTCCCATTGAGTCTACCATACATACCCACAACTTCACCAAGTCATGCACCCACCCATTGTGAATGACCTTGTCCATGTATCCAAGGAACATGAATGGCTGTGTATTGTCTTGAAAAAATATGGAATCTCCAAGGGCATATGGTTTCAGAGTATAAGGATGTGACTTCTTCATTGATAGCCATGCTGCTTTTGGTGACTGAGGATGAAGCATATAGTGTAGCTTGGCATGTCTTTGAATATATTCCAAATCAAGTGACCATCATGATAATGAGAGTGATGTTGGAGACTTGAAGGTCTGAAGGGGAATAAGGTCTGAAGCTGTGCCAGTGATTGGCATGGGTAATAATGAACTGATAAATTGATGGGGTATGGCTGGATTGTTGGGCTGGGCTGAACTGAGATGATGGAATAGGCTAATTTAATTAGACTTTTGTTTGTAACTACACATATCCCCATCCTCACCATTGCATTACATAAGCAACTTCCAAGATATTCCTCCCACTAGTTAGAAACATTTAAATAGCTCAAACTTTGTGTGACAATCTCAGTAGCAATAATACTCACCCCTCACAAGTTGTTTGAAGCCTTTAGATAATGTAGTTGTTCAGATATTTTGTATACACTGCAATTATCTATAAATTT
The DNA here is from genome assembly GCA_003316465.1 of Ramaria cf. rubripermanens. Classification (NCBI taxonomy): domain Eukaryota; kingdom Fungi; phylum Basidiomycota; class Agaricomycetes; order Gomphales; family Gomphaceae; genus Ramaria; species Ramaria cf. rubripermanens. The sequence goes on along the minus strand of QFFB01002377.1, from coordinate 20,431 downwards.
CTCTCATGCCAAACCTCTGCTTGATTCAGCTTCATTTGAAGCTTGAATTATATTCCACATTTATAAAAACAATAAATCATACATTCTAAGAGACACTTCCACACCTAGGGCTGGTGGTGACTGTGTTTGTTTTTTTATATGAGCACACCATGAGGGTCAGGGAGTAAGTCTGATGATGAGGGAAACATGTCTCCATAGGGGATGCCACTGGCAGTGCCAGGGCCAGTGTAGGAGCCATCAGTAGAAGACATGAAGCCAACAAGTGAAAATGAAACATCAAGTGTGGCTATATATACTGGTAATCAGTTGAGTGGCAAATGTGGAAGAGGCCAACTTGCCACCTATTTTGTTGGAACAATGGCATGCTAAATATAGGTGTGTACTGTTGTGATAAAATATAGTAAATATATATATATATATATTTCTTTTATCTCCTCTGTTTTCATCCTCAGTCCAAGAAGACTAGGGATATATTCTAGATAACATTTTATACTCTATAAAAGAATAGAGCTTTGGAACAGCACTCACTGCTGTTCCAAATGATAGGTGTGAGCCACAGACACACTATGACATTACAATGCCAGATGGGAATGGATCACTCATGTGATTACCCTGCACACACATCATTGGTACCTGATCAATGCACTTACATACCATGCAAGTGCCTGGTCATCAGAAGGGTAAACATAGAATAGAACATTACAGTAGATAGAAGGCTGCATTAAGATAATGGGGCCCATAGGATGCAAGCTCAATGTGGCATTAAAGGTGCACATCAAATCAAATCATTTACTGAAGACACATAGTACAGACAGTCCCCTGATATATTTATATCATGGCATTCAAGTATTTTCCTGCTTATTCTTTTTCCATCATTTAAATCTATTGATTACAAGTACTGTTCAGTTTTATTTTCCATTCCCAATGCTCTAATTAGTGTTATGATTTTTCCTGTGCCCTCCTTATAATGTCCAGCACCATCTGCTACACAGATAGTTGCACACATCTATCCCCTTTCCCGGAAATGTTCACAATGTGCTTGTATAAGTAGTAGAATATTCCTGTATGATATAGCTTAGCCAGAATATACTTTCTGTACTCACTTGCATTAGATTCCTATAGCATTCAGACTCACTACTGGCTTTTGATCATCAATCCCAATGTTCTCAAATGATAGTATTTAGGTTATATTAGAAATATAGCCTATACCCTTCCAACTCAAGCCTGTATCCTGAATTATTCATCACTTGAGCTTTCAACACTCTGACACAACACACCTGAGCCAAAATTTTGGTTCATCATCAGTGTCATCTGTAGGTCAGAGTAGATTGAATGTAATGAATTCAGTAGGGAGCAGTGACCCACAGTCACTGCTCTTATATACAAGAGATCCACTCTAAATATATATCTATCTACTTGTCCACTAGTGCTTTGTCTACCTTGTATTTCCTACAAGAGATTGTCTACTATATTCCTTGTCTCATCATTGAGACACATCATTCATTGCACTGAAGTGCCAAGCTGATTACCTCATACCAACATCATCACCATATACCTCACATCACATGATCATTGCCTAATGGTACACATGCCATACCAAGTGCCACATAAAGCACAGAAATGAAAAAACAAAATATTGAGCATTCCCTTGACAATTTACTCCAGTCTTTTTATCATAAAATGTACAAACATTGACTCCTGGTGTTTGGTGATGAAGGTTTTTCATCAATATCAGCTGCTGCATGGGAAGGAGTGGGCAGTTTGGTTGGCAAGTTGTCCCTAACATCTACCTTCAGAGCATGTAAGTATTTATGCCCAGAAGCTGGCTGTATGGGGGAATGTGTGTTACCAGGGGAAAAGTTGAGAGTGATGTTCTAAATTCAAACAGGTGAGAATGACAAAGATGAATGCCAGACACCACTCACAATCAGAGCTATCAAACATGGCACAATTGTCACCATAAGTGTATTGGGATACTGGCTGCATTGAATGGCTCCTGAGTATGCTGCCTATAGTTCTACATAAACTCAGATACAAAATTCCTAAGCATGTGGAGCAATATCCATTAAGTTATTACATGTTTGAAGTCTGGGTGCTAAAATGGAGCAAACTCAATCTATGCCTTAGGTACTGCAAACAGGTGTAGGCAACGCTACAGATTTTCCTGACAATGCCAAGTAATGTCTGCTGCATAATAGTTCTGATGCCGAGCTCTTCAGGGCCCAGTGAAATATCGGTGGGGAGGTCAAGTAAAGGATGCTCTCAGACCTTTGTGTCCAATTGCAAGATGGCACGGTAGCTGATCATATCCAAGACTTTGTATGCGCAATCGCGAATGAAAAATGCTACCCAACGGCGAGTTGATTCTGATATTCGTGAGATACAGGCCACGATAGATTCGAGGATTGGGGCGTACGAGCTTTCGTTGAACCTGGTTCGGTGTCCTTGAGTTCATCCGGGGATGAGCCACTCAAAGCTGGAAAAGGTTTGTGCAGGCGGCCTTCCTATAGGAATACCGGATAGATGACTCTACGTAGAATCTGCGAGGAGCAGGCACGTACCCACGCATAGACTACCACAAGGTCATAGCGTGCAAACTTAAGAACACTGACGAAACGCTTCCCACACTTCCATAGAGGCAATTAAGGCATTTCTTCGACTCTCCACTTCCTCTGGAGCTAAAAGTACCTCAGATCCACCCTAAATCAAGGAAATATTACGTACAGAGATAAAATTTCTTGGTATCATGTTCTACCAAGCATTAGCGCCGCGAGGGAGACCCTGAGGATAGGTTCGCTCACGAAGGCCAGACTGCGAAATATACTGAGTGTCACGTTGTCAAGGAAAAATAGAGGGCTCACTGTAAGTGCTAATTTCATATTGATTCTGGACAGCACCCACGCATGCTCAGGTTCGTTCGTTCCCCGAGACATCATGAGACATACTCCCATTAGATGCTGATTGCACACGTAAATATGTTGAGCAACAGCAAAGTCACTAGATCAAGTATCGAGACAAAGGCGAGAGTATCTGCTCCACAAACTCGGGGCGTGAAATGGGTGTAAACCTGCACAACATGTCAGAACTTTATCAATGAAACAAATTCATGGATGCACTGCCAGGCATAACGTTCTCAGTAGTTATTGTAGGGGGACCATCCTTCGTGATATGGTGGAAGGCAGTTCTCCACTATCCATGTGCCGAAATTTGAGACATCGAACATAGGAAGACGTAAGGGAAATGACTGTGCCATCTGCGCAAGTTCGGTCGGTCGAACTGCATGCAAGAGCCCGTGACACCTCCCCTTGCTTTTGTAAACCGCGCCATCGAGAACATCCTTATCCTATACCACGAAAGCATTCAGTACATTTACATGCCGCACGTAACGACCGATTTGCCCGCCACAAGAACTGTGCGCATCGCGACAGTCAACTTCAGCCAAAATGTGATCCAACAGTGCTTACCGCATAGCACCAGTTGTACCAAAGTACTGACTGCCGTGGTTGTCCAGGGTGAGAGTTCCCAAAAACCGCCGTTTCCTCTTCCTCCTTCTCAATGGGTTCACCCTCAGCCGTGACAGCTTCCAAGGGAGTGGCAATAAGGCGAAGATCCTCTGCCAACAATGGGTGAGATTCGCACGAGTGACTGCATGTGACGTCTCCAGGGCAAGTTCCAGTTGACGGACGCGACTTATCAGTACATCATTTTTCCTTGCTATTGGAGTATGGCCTAGCGTGATTAGTCATATCTGGACTACGCAGCGAGAACAAACCAGTTGAGTATTTTCAAGAATGAATCGGCAATTCCCAAGTTTGAAACAATGTCAATAAAACCATCTCTGGCGGAGTGATGATTGACCGGGATCCTTCAGAAACTATGCCATCTTCAGGGCAGATCGAAGAGCATCTAGTCTGTCGCTATATAAATGATATAACACATCAACTCGCCCTCTCCTAATGCAACTCGAACATGGCTTGTTTTTGTCACATTTCAACTGCAGGATGATGTTTCGGTCAGCCCGAGACAGTGACAACAGTAAACTGAACGGGCCTTGAGACGTCTACATTGCAAGCATGCGCGAACGCGCCGAAGGATCCCATGCGGGAGGCGTAAGGAACCTGTATCATGAATTGACTCCTTAGCCATAATTCCAAATTAATTCAGACGCCCATCTGATCACCGACAAGATCTCTAATTTGACGGAGACACTTGAAGCAGCTTGAGGCTAACAGCACTACTGTATCTATTACTCCTTTTTCCTGTTGTTTCCGGTGGGACGGCCACCAGACACCAAACTTTGGAGACCTCCTCTACTACATATTATGATTACAAGCCCTACGATCACACAACTCGAAGCTATTACGTGTCTTGTAAGTCGCTAGCCCCGGCTGATGATCACGGAGTCGCTTAAATCAGGACCCCCGAAAATCCCTATGTATCCCTGATCTGCCTGGGTTGAGTGATTAGGTTGTCAGTTTGTAGATTATTAGCGGTCCAAGGTTCAAATCTTGCGGTGTCACTGAGAGAGACCTGGCATCTTCATCGCTAGATGCCGGGTCTCTTTCGGAGTGTTAGTGTATTTTGTCGCCGAATTTTTTTTTCATCGCAGACTACGGTAGCCATGATCAGTTGCTTTGTCGAATCCCTGAGCGGCCCAAGAAGAACGACCGCAATTTGGCATTGACTGCAAAATCCTATGAACTCTGGCAAGATATGTTAAAAGGTGTCGGGGCAATTAGAGATGGCGTGAAACGCTTGAAAGAACGAAAGAAAAAAGGAGATGATGAGGAGTAGTGATGTTTACAGCGGGAGAATTCAGACATTTGGTTTCTAGTCATTTATAAGGCTTTGGAACGTGAGATATCAATGAAAATGACTCTCCCCTAATATAGCAACCTGTCCGGACGCTTATAGCACTCTTATAGCACTTTTGGTAGGCCTGATCCAGCGTCCGGACATCTGGTCTTAAAGAGGCCTGATTCGGCGTCCGGAGAATTTTTCGACTTTGCGGGGACCCTGAGGCCATTTTCGGGGGTCCTCTTAAATCTAGCTTTCGGCCTATTGAGCGCATTGCACCCTAAATTGTCAGTGTTGATGGTTCGCCGGCCGGCCCCGAACCATGGAAGCGATGATGTGTGGGCCATGTGGAGAAGTATTGTGGGCGAACCTTACGGCAAAAGGGTAAGTCCAACCATAGGGATTATACACGTCTGGCGGCTGTTGACGGGGCTGATTCTAATGCAAGCAAGCCTTAGCAAGGAATTTCCCAGGTGCTGCTCCTTCTAGAATGGCGGTTAGCCTCGCATAGCTTCTGCACCGCGTGCTGGCATTCTCTCAGTTTCAATTGTTTTCCCCTTGCTTGAATTTCAAACTTAGCCGTCTGCATCCGAGGCACAGAAAGGCCCAGTGTCCAGCCACATTATTGACATTAGGGTTTAACGATCCATGGACCTGGTCCATGGATCGTGTCCTTGATACTTACTGTATGACAGATATAACGGCATCTTCCGGACTGATATTCTTGGCATCACCATTAAGATAATATCTAAGATCATGCCTGCTCATATGAGTGACAACGCCGAAATGCAGGTCGTACTCATCCTTGTTGGATTGGTTGCCTCAGGCAAAGTCAGTGACGTTATGATCACTAAGCTCTCTCCTGAACCCGGCCTATGATACAGTCTACATTTGCTCAGGCCTTGGAAACATTTTTCCCCCAGTTTCGTCGATGCAATCAGGATGATTTGGGCAACAGGCGTAACGTAGAAGCACTCGCGGTGAAGACCCTCAAACAAGGTCTATCCGTTTGTATTGATAGGACCAACTTCGATGAAAGGTATGTAGATCACCCGTCTCATCAACGAAAGTAGTTATGTCCCACAGTCAACGGGAGCATTTCATCAACATCGCTCGAAGCTTTCCAAACACCACCATTTGGGCACTCGTCTGTTCGTGCTTTCACAACCATAAATCATTCCTCCTTTTTCTGATTTCTCCCTATAGTTGACACTCCCTATGAGGTAATACGAACAGTATACTTTCAAATAGTGCTTAGATTGTTCGCACGCAGGTTTGTGCTTCCCGCCTGCACACACGTGAGTGATTAATTGAGTTTCGGTTTCAGTTGCGGACGCCACTCAAATAGATGAACCTTACAGGAACAAATCACCCCACTATCACCAATCCTGAGTTGGGTTTGTCGATTTTGGAACGTTTCTCAGCAGACTATCGACCCCCGATCGTCGAAGAAGGATTCGATCGCATAATGAGTCTCAGGCCACATCCTACTGGGGAATACACTCGAGACGAAGTAGCCGCCATCCTTGCTGATATACGCAACTCGGCACCGCCTCCCCGTCGCTCCCCCTCTCCCAACATGCAGTTTTTTCGCGGTGGTTACAGCGGTGACGGTTATTTGCGCGATAGTGATCATCAAGGTGCGGCGTTCTTAACGCATCGTGACGACCCAGGCACGTACCGTACGTCTCAGCATTGACTGAATGTGTAATACATTAGACAAACTCGGAATAAGCCACCTTATTTATTATTAGTCAGAATCTCCTAGCTGCTAGTATGCAAATGCTTAATGTACTCCTGAACACTGGCCATCTTGGATTTCTTGCATAAGATCTGAACAATAGTCACATACCCAACAAACGTAAAAGTGCATATATATATCATATTGCTTTTGCCTTAACTCCGCAGCGTATTCTCTTTTTCCTGTAATGTTTCTAAGATGAGCGATATATATATATAGCAAAACAACAAAACAAAGCAGATATGGGCTATGCAACCCAACTGAAATCGAAGAAACACAATGAGGGAGAAAATAGGTGAATAGAATTCTACTGTAGGAGTGGACATGGGTGTGTGGGGAGTCCTGACACGAAGAGCCGATACGGTGGCGATACAGAACAAAGATGACGGTGCTATATATGAGACGGGGGGATAAAGCATGCACGATTGGGGGGGAATGGGAGTGTCATATCAGTCAGTAAATTCAGGCGAGACCTAGGTTCATAAATTCAGCGATGGGACAATTGGAAGTTGGTGATGAAAGCTGTTGGACGTGGGTAGGGACGTGTGTGAATTGTGGGCGGGGTGGGTGCGAGTTTTCTTTTCCTTGCGCTTTTGCTTGTGTGACTTACTGGGACCGGCGTTGGCGGGAAGTGGCTCCTCCAATGGGTCTGGATACAGGCCGGCGGTAGGGGTTCGTTCCCCATCACGGACGGGGAAGATGACGGGAGATACTGTGACCGAGCCAGGGGTATGTTTAGATTTCACGTTTCTGTCACTTGTCTGCCACAATGCAGCGCCAAGTGGACTTCTTCGGAGGACATGCCCGCCAGCAGAACCATACGATACACCGTCGTTGGGCGGGGCCAGCTGGGAGATACGGGCATTGATGCCGCCCAGGTGTGCGGTGCGACTGCGTCGGAAAGTACTCATCGGCACACGGTCCCAGCGGCTGAGGTTGCGTAGATGTCGCTCACCCGACGTGTTAGCTGCAGGTTCAATAAAATCGTCGGAGTCGAGGAAAGAGGCATCGAGCACATCATCAAGATCAATAGACGTAGCAGGAAGAGGGAGCTCAGGTGAAGACTGAACAAGAGGATCACCTTCCTCTTCCCCGTCAACGGGAAGTGGGGCACGTGATGACCCAGGGAGCGAAGATTGACGCGGGCGTTTGGAAATATAAGGGAAGATGTCAAGCTGGGTCATTGCGTTCAGAACCTGCTTGGTAGGAAGCCCAGATGGTACTTACCCCAGCGGCAGACCTTTTCCTACCTCTCCCGAAACGCCGCTGTGCACGTTTGGGGTGCGTGAAAGGTGAAAACACCATAGCTTTCGTCCCATCAATAATGGCTCGCCTTTTAGGATCTGCAGAAACTTGTTCGAAATTTCCCATAGTTGGCATTTGACGGGAATGCGATGAGGAAGTGATCGTTTCAGGCGGTGATGCTGCTGCAATTGAGACAGAGGGGCTGCGCACGCAAGTGGAGTCTCCATTACCAACCTCCCAAAGCATCTTGCCCGCGCCAGCGAGAATGTCTGCAGGTTTGGGTGAATCTAGCGCACCTCTGATAGTTCTGTCACGTCTCACGCCAACGATGGGGCTAAACGTTGATAATGGATCGATGGATGCTATAGGAGGGGTAGGACAGCGAAATGGGAGAGGCACTCCCTGCGGCGTGCTGATTCCAGACCTGTGGTCGAGCATATCATCTGTGGTCTCACCACCATCATCGGAGATGAAGTCATTTTCATCTTCATCTTCGACCCTCTCTGAAATTCCTTCAGTGTCTTCCGCGTCAACTTCCATTGCCTCACGGATGCTGCGGTGGCGCTGCGCCGCATCGACCTCAAAGTGAACATCCAACACGCCCTGACCATCTTTTAACCCATTAGCGAACACAAGCCTGCCATCCCAATCCTCAGTGACGACAAGTGGGCAACCAGCATCAAATGAAGACGAGAGCAGCCCCACTGCAGCAGCCTCTGTCATACAAATAGAACTGAGGTCTGAGTTGTCGCTGTGCTCGTCACCAGAATACTCTCCATCTTCAACATCAGCATCTGACCCTGGTCCAGAGGAATCAGTCAGTGTCGCGAAGAAAAGTTCTGCATCGAAGTCATCATCATCGGACTGCCATCCAGTCACCATTCCATGTCCATATCGTATGTCCGCGTCCTCGTCGTCGTCGCCTTCTTCTTCCTCCTCCTTAGCCTCTATCTCACTGTCGCTCTCGGTGCTGGCGTCGCCGTCAGCCTCTTCAGGACCGACACTTCTTTTGCGTGGCCGGATCTCCCAATTGTTGTTGTTCTTCAGATGATCCCATTTCCGCTTTTCCATATGCCACGACTCTTCATTGTTTAAGATTTCACGTCTAACCTTGGCACGTTGCTCAGCAAGAATCAGCTCTTCCTCTTCGGCGCGCATGGATGAGTCTGAATCGAAGGAGTCAGTCATGGTACTGGCCGAGTCGTCGTTGTCGGAGGTAGTGGAGATAGCACTGATGAAGGTAGGGAACCGGACACTCTCAGTACCATCCGAGTCAATGGCCATCCTGGTCACGTATGTATCCTCATCTGTAAGATTGTCTGCGGACTCGTCCGAAATCATCTGTGTAGCTCTTTTGCCCCGTCGTCTGATCTTGTTTGTCGTCCAAGTGGTGTCTTTATTTTTCCCGTTCCTTGCACCTGTTGAAAGCTTTTTCGGTGTTACAGCGGGCCTTGAGGTTGGTCTTGCCTTGGTAACTGTAGCCTTCCTTCTACTTTTGGGAGCGACGGCCTTTGATGGTTGTTTCGTCCTACTATTAGCCTTAGACGGCGGCTCTAGCTCAGGTTCAGGAGTCAGTGGACTAGTGTCACGAAGGGAAAGTGAGGTTGAGGCAGTGGCCATAGGTGCTGCGGTCCCGAGCTGATGACCGGGAGCTGAGAAAGGCCCGGGGCGATGTACGATAACATAGCTGCTGCTGCTTCCATCGACGATCACGGAGTCTGCAGTCATCTGGTTCGGCTTGCTGGGCATGGAAAAGCCACCCCCGGCGGTGGAGATCTTTTGGGTCACATTGAAGGTACTGCGAGCGGGAAGCTTTATTTTGAGGGGTACAGGCGTGGGCGCCGTGGAAGGTGGCGATGGTAGAGGTGCGGCTGACTGGGGTATTGACTGAGAGTTGTTGTTTCCGCAAGTGCATTCGCTCTCGCAGACCGGACAGATGTCGTCGTCGTCGTCGTTTTGAATAGATCTGAATTGCATCACGGTATAGGAATGAGGAGGCGGCACTGTGGTAGACGACTGCTTCGGGTGGACTGCATAAAGAAGGAGAGAGGGTGGGGGAAAGGCAAAGACATGGTGAGCATGTGATGTCTTGCATGCGAAAAGTAATGGATACTCACTGATTTGACGATTTTTGGGCATGTCTTCTTGAACTCAAAGGACATTTAGTCTGGCAGGTGTGGATTGCAGTTTCCAGGATGAATGAAGGGAGAGGAAGACCTCGCGCGCAGCTGAAAAAAAACCAGCGCCTGGGAACACGGCTAGCTTATAAGTCGGCGAGATCCGCTAATAATGTCTATCACCCGAAAATATGTAAGTTGTAAGTAGCAATTGCGATTGGCTATGTACAGCTTGTGTACGAGGATTTTAAACAATTTTGACCGTACGGAAATTTTAACCGTCCAACACCGTTATTCGTAGCTGGCAGCTTCACTAAACATGTCTGAGCGGCGTGGCTGCTCGACTCACATTCGGGACCGCCAAAACCTCGAATCATTCTCGCCCTGTTAAAATTGAATATAAGACGCGACTTACCTATGAACTACTGTCCACGATGTCCACATAAAGGGTTCAGCCCACCTTTGGCAGGATAGCGCCTTTGAGTAGGATTATATAGGTTTGTCAGGAATAGAACCCCGTGCTACTCCAACTGGTTAATTAAACTGTCACGAGTACACTCTTGATCCAGGCTGTGTCATTCGACGAAACAAATGGACCATCCATCATCTATCACGTACTTCTCGCGTAGACTGATCACTCACGCCCACCGATGGCTCGTCGCCTTTGCATGGCTCTATTCGCGCCCAACCCCCTTGTAGTGTTGACTTTGGGAACCTGGTGTATCTGTTAGGCTGTTTCTTCAATATGGTGCTCTTCTTTGAAGTAGAGCGCGTAACAGGTTTCTTGCACGGCCCTGGTGGGAGATATTGGAGGATGCTCTTGACCCTGCTCAGCCCAATTGTTGGCAGTGTCCTGCACCTGAATAAGACGCTCGCCAGGCCTACATACATACATAAAGCTTGAGTATGCAACTTCTGGACAAATCCACCGAGCTGATAGGGGTTGAGTCACGGTCACTCACCTGTTAATCCGTCAGAGCCCTATGCTGGGCCACCACGAGAAACTCATTGGCGACGTGGGAAATCCACAATTGGATAAAGAAGAACGAATGTGCAAGAGGTTCTAACTGGCCGATGTATTACATTACTAGATATGAGAAAGCCTCCGCGGCGTTTTTTCTTCCTATCCACAGCTTTTCAACGATCGCGTGGCTAAATGCAACGTGAGTGTGGTCAATGCAGCTAAAAGGACGATACTCACAGAAAAATGCATTAGCTCTAACGCTTTCCCAGCAAATTGCTCAACTCGAAAATACTGCGCCTTCAGGTTTGCACTTAGCTTTATGACCTGCAACGGGCAGCACTCTAATGACCCCTCATCCAGATTTCGACCCAGAGGACAACTATGGAGGGAATACTAACGGCGGTGTAGGTCCAGCAAAAGATGACGATGTGGACATGGATGTTCATGATCCAGATGCAGGTCGAGAACACTACGTGGATGTGGGGTATGTCTCCAGAATTTACTACTACCGTCGAGTTATAAAAGTTGTCGCAATGCTTCACAGCCCTTCCGAACTACGAAAACTACACGATAGTGTTGCCGATCCAAAGTATGATGGTGTCAAGACTTCCCGCCACCAGTTGCACGCGAGTGAGGACGACAGTGAGGACGCGCATGAGGAAGAGGATGGAGACGAATCATCACAGTCAGGAAGTTACTTAAAAGAGGGCACTCCATCCATGCATGGTGATTCTATGTCTTCGGCACCAGATGACGAAGGAGCTCAATCCCCAATGCCCAACGGAGCAACAAAGGACCATGAGGCTTCTGCACGTCAAAAAAATCATGATTCAGAATTCCAATCGAAGCAAGCCGACGCGTTGACCTCATCCCTCCAGCGTACTCGTGTTGCGGACAAGCTCAAGGGTAGAGCCGTCTCTCGTCAGCTTGTGTGTCTGTAACAATACTCTGAACCGAGTTAACATAACTGAACACTAATCCAGAAAATATGGGATTCGCTTGTAGATGCAAGAATCCGACTCCAAAAATCCGTCACAGCTGCCAAAAAATTACCACATGTGTGTGGGCTTGACCCATGTCATCACGTGGATTTTGACCATTTTTCAGCCTGAACACTTAGCACGTTACATCTCTACTGCCGAGGGACGCATGGCTGTACGGAGATTTCTCACAGAGACGCTGACGCTGTCAGAAGAAATTGCTAAGCTACGCCATGTAAGACAAGTCACGCATCTTACGTTCTTATAATCTCTTAAAGTCAATCTTACAGACCCTCCTTGCCCAAGCGGGATCAGTGCAGCCACCACGAAAAAAGCGACGAATAGATGCTGACCAGGAAGATCTAGATTTCAAATCATTGGTGGAAGAAAGCACTGCAGAGATGGTCACGTTCGACGCACAGTACGGGTCTCTACGCGTCATTCTTTTTCTATCTGGTCTGAGATATCTGTTTTTTTTTTAAATGTCAGAACACATCCCTTTACCCTGTCTACCCTACAAAAGTGGTCAACGAAAGTTCAGGCTGTAGCTCCTTCGGCATTACTCCCTTCGTCGCGTACCTCGTTCAAGTCTGGCTCCGCACATATTAGAAGTGCAGCCGAACTTGTAGAGGACGCTCTGAGAGAACAAGACAAAGCTGTGAAGCGAACGTGGGGGAAGGTTGACCATGGAGCAAGGATTGGCGGGACCACCCGGGAGGGGGACGATGATGAAGGTGATGAAGAAACATTTGATGACAGGGAATTCTACCAGACGATGCTCCGAGACGTAATCGAGTCTAAAGGCGACAAGGATGGTACGTCTCAGCAACCCCAAGGGCGTTAATCCCTCATAACCTGCGCCATGCCCAGGTCTAGATGTTGCTGATCTATATGCAAACTCAAAGAGGCACAAAAAAAAGAAAAATGTAGACACAAAAGCTAGCAAGGGACGAAAGCTTCGGTACGTCGATTCCTCATAGGTATAGTTCTTAATAACTGTCCATACTGTTGACAGTTACGAGCCACACGAAAAATTGCAGAATTTCATGGTTCCGGTACCTGTCCGTGGTGCATGGCACGAAGAGCAGATTGATGAGTTGTTCGCAAGCTTACTAGGAAAAGGCTTCGAAGACAGTGGGCCAGTTCGATCAACCGATGCACTGGAGACAGCTCAGAAAGAGAGCGAGGAGATGCAGGGATTTAGAATATTTGGGTAAATGGTGTACACCGTACTGGCTAGAACATGCGCCTTTCAATAACACTACCCCACGAGGAGTTGCCATCAGGGAATTACGCAACATACAATCCCCACCCCTGTACGGTAAATTCAAACAAATACTAAAGGATTCATACATGCAGACTCGTTCGGCCGATCATACTACTAGTAATAGCGTATCTACTAAGGTGTTACAGCTCTTCAACGCTATCTTCCTCGTCCTCGCCTTCGTCCATTGCTTCCTTAAGCTAGGCGAACATGAGCATGAATAAATGAATAGCCGAAGGCAGTGTGCGCACCATCTCTACAAGCTCATGGCACTCGTTTAAATGTGCCATAACAATACCTTGTCCCTCAGGAATAGAGCCGTCGGACCCAACAAATTTACCATCTTTTCGAAGCGAATCTATTTGATGCAAAGCGAGCTGATACTAAAATAATGTTGGCTTGGTCCCCTCGCACTACACTAGATAAGACACGGGGGCTCACAGGATATAGGTCACGAGAACTGAAAGGACCTCCATATTTAAGGACCTCATTGAGACAATTCTTGACAGTGGAAAGTTTATTGGCCTGCAAATAACAAGTGTGTCTTAATGTGATAATCAATATAAGAGGACCTACGACTGGCATAAGTTCCTCTGATACAGGTTCGCTTGATGACAGTAACCGGTAAATGAGGCCATAACATCGACGCAAGAGATACAGCAATACCTATGTAACATCATTGAATATGAGGGTCTGCTAGAACTCATTCACGATACTCACATATTGTCCGGTGGGTCGGTTGCCTTCTGCATCGACAAACTTGCCATCCACTCGCATCTTATCGATTTCACGCAAGCTGAGAGAGTAGTTCCATAAGTCTGTCTCACTGTAAAGCCATTGTCACCGGTTGAGATATTGAATGGGGTAGCGGAATCTATAAACCCACGGACCGAAGAGACCATCGATGGGTGAGTACCAAATTCTCAAGCTCAGCCCTCATCTCACATAACCTATCGTAAATCGGCTTGAGTGATGAGGCAACGGTCTTGCTGACTTCCCGGGCGCGAATTTCCTGTGCAATATCGAAGCATTCCTCGATCAATGAGGAAAGTAACGCTTGTGATGTGGGAACAGAGGATCCACCCGGACCAAGGAACTTGCCATCGACACGTTTCCTGACCCATCGTTCGATAAGCTTCCATCTGTGATTCGACGTAGACCGCACTCACGCGTCTATCTTCCGTAACTCCTCTTGCAATGGTTTCAGCTCGGCTTTGACAGGACCCTCATTAGCTGCTAATGATACAAGCTGTCGTCTTAAATTGACTAGTTTCTCGTGGAGCTAATCGTAACGATCATGTCAGCAGGCCGCTTTACTCACAGACAAGTTCGGCTGACCGGAATTAGTTCCACAGAGAGTACAGATAGTGAATCCTCCATTGAATCGAGAATGGTATCTATTCCGAACAAGGATATCAGCAAACATGGAGAAAAAGCGCGCCAAAGACACGCAGCTTGTACCGAAAGTGACGAACCGCACTCGTGGAGTTGACGTTCGAGGAGCTTTGTCATAGCCACCGGATGGAGGCCACTCTCAACGTCCTTACGAACAATCTCGCGGAGCTCTTCCAGTCGACTCTGGAAAGTAGTGAGGTCCGTCTCGTTATAGACAGCAGATTCATTCATATGATCCAGAAGTTGCTGTAAACATTAATCCCAAGTTAGATTAAAATCCAGGAGATTATGCAAGAAATCAGATGAAACTGGTGAACGCACCCTGATAACCGCGATTTGACAATATGTAGCCGGACACTCTCGCGTTTTCCCAATGGTGAGGAAGAAGAGAGACATGAGGCTGAAGACATCAGCTAGTGTTGTATCGAGCCTGTTCTTGTGTGGCTGCTGCTCGTCGCGTACGTCATTCAGACGAGTTACTTGACAGCCATGAATGCCTTATACTGGACTGTTTTACAATGCAAAACATACCTTGTTTCACTACGGCGTGATAGAGAGAAAGGACATCATGTGCTTTAACAAACTCTCCTCTGTCCTTTTTAAGGACAGTCAGACGGTTGCGAATGCTGGAGAAGGATGCCGGAACGGTCAAGGATTTACCATTTGGGACGTGCAAGGCAAGCTATGCTCACTTTATCACGGCCTCAAGGATGGAAAGTTCTAAGAGGAAAATAGATACTTGTGATTAGACAATTCTCTGAGGGGATCGATAGATTGCTTACCCTCCTGAGGTACGGACATGGAGCAAGACGGCAAGAGATTCGGTAAGAGACTCAATTGTCACGCCGTCACGTCCTCTACATTAGTCACATTTCGACCCTTTTCCTGCCACTGCACTTGTAACATGGACAAGATTAAGGAGGTCCGTTGGCAATGCACACTTGAGTCATATTCTTTGAACTGATTATGATCACCACTAGAAACTCAATGCGCTTCGTGCTGAAGCCGATGCCAATGTTGAACGTGCTGAGCAAGCAGAAGCTATGAACAAGAAGTACGAGCAGGAGATCTTGCAGAAAGATCAGGAGATTATTTCCCTTCAGCACAAGCTTTCCGTCCTCGATGGTGAACTTGAGAAAGCAGAAGCAAAGCTCGCGGATGCTAAGATCGCGCGAGAGGAGGGCGATGCTAGCAAGACCACGAATGAGAACCTCACAAGGAAGATTCAGTTATTGGAGGAAGAATTGGATACCGCTGAGAAGAATGTAAAGGAAACCGTGGAGAAGTAAGTCACCAGCATCATTAGTTCATAGATTCTAATGCTGCGGTGGCGCCATAAAAGGCTTCGGCAGGTCGATGTGAAGGCAGAACACTTTGAGCGCCAGGTACAACGCCTTGAACAGGAACGTGATCAGTGGGAGAAGAAGTACGAGGTGCGATTCCACGCTTCGTCTTCCGGTTATGCACCTGACCATTTACATAGGACGCGCAAGAAAAATACCAGCAATCGAAGAAGGAGCTCGACGAGCTTGTGCACTCAATGGAGGGCCTTTAATCAGTGGGGGTTCTTTAGTTTTTCCCTCGTTAATTACAGTGTGTAATATCTTTTTCCATACATTTAACATGTTCTAAATCAGTGTTACAGCTAGTCGAGTACACGATTTATCTTACCCCGTACAGTCTTCGTATACATCACGCTTATGTCTCATGAACGCCTCCATGTGAAACGAAAACTACTTGACCACAAGTAATTCAGGCTCCATCGGCGCGCAGGCGACGTGATACTAAGAAAGTTAATAATGATAATAAGTTACACGAGGGCTCCGAGTGTGATCATCAGGATTCTAGCTATTTACTTGGTCAGTTTATCCTCTGGCAATTTCTCATCGTGGAACTTGAGCGAAATTGAGTTGACGCAATGTCGTTCGTCGGCTGAATAGCAATAAGCAACAAGTAATAATAGCAGTCTGGTATTCAACGCACTGGGTGTTTGAAAACCTTCACCCTTGAGTAAGGAGAACATGAGTGATCAACGTAAACCGCGAAACATGGTAGAGGCATTTTACCTTGAAGACATGGCCCAGATGGCCTCCACATGCGCTACATGTAATCTCTATCCTGACCATTCCATATGCTCTGTCTTCATGTCTATTAACAGCCCCGGGGATGGCTGTATAGATTATGAAGCCCACAATAGCATATAACTGATCCACCGCTCACCGTCAAAGAAAGCCGGCCACCCACATCCCGAATCAAATTTGGTAGTGCTCTTGTAAACTTAACAAGAGGCCATCTTCAGCTTATCGAACGTACAACCTAAAAAGGGGCTCACTCGGTGTTTCACAGGCGGCGCAGGTGTATATGCCTTCCTGATAGAACTTGTCATATTTCCCGGTGCCAGCCGGCTCTGTACCCTTCTCACGAATCACCTTGAACTCGAAACGCCAAATATCATCGTCAACGATGAGCCTTCGCCACGCTGTTGTTTCATACACACCTGAGCAGGTGTGAGGATGGCTTGCCACTCGGTATCTGGCTTGTGCTTCGAGCCGGGGGGTACTGAAGACGACATTGTGAGAATGGACGTAGAGAGGCAGGCAACAAACTTGGTCTTGTGAGAGGATCGACGAAGAGATGTGAGAGTTGCTTGTGCAGATCGACGAAGCATATCTGTCACTCGCGTGACTAACCCGATCATGAGTCGGGATGAGTCGGGAATCGAATCGGGATTATCACTACTGTATCAGAGAATGGCTGCGTAAGATTTCGCACGGTTTGGTCGAGGACGGCAATTTCCGCACCCCACAGGTCGGCTCAGCGGACCCCAGTACTTGGCCACATGGAATTGGGGATTTCTCTGATGCTCCAAGCCTTTTGTAGGATATATTTGTGTTCTTCAAGTCAAAATACAATGCTTTATCTGCAATGTAGAGAAAACCCAAAGTAGCCATCCAGAAATCACTGTCTGTCTATGACATTATGTAATACAGCAACATAGTCTGACAGGCTGGTCATGAGTCTATGTTGCCAATATTTATTAGCTCAACTGAATGGTGTGCCTGATGTTTTCAATTTTTGTTTGCTAGTATATAGATCCACTAAAGGTAAATTATGGTTTCTTGTGGAGCAAATGCTCTCCTTTCATGACAATACCACAACATGCAGGCCATGATCACAGCTCCATTGGGAAGTGTAATTGACATTATGGCAACAAATAAGAATATCTTGAGTTAAACATTTGTTTAAGTCATCAAGTGGGTACAGTTCTACTTGTGTAATTATTACTTATTACAAAGTTCCTTGGGATGAGCTTGATGACTATGCCCATTGGTATTGGTATTGGTACAGTTAGAGGGTATGTGGTCAAGGTGACTAAACCTAGACATTCAAGCAGGCCTACCTCTTCAAGCTGGTGGGACTGATTGGAATGCTATGTTACATGTAATAAATTTATATGACAATTTGTCTGTGAGATTTTTCAAATGGTATCACTAATAAATAAGTTGGGTCAAAACAGGATATAAATCCTTGGACATTCAATGCTGCCAGCATTAGACACTTTATGGCTGTGATGCTGCAATGGTGAAATTGAAGGAATGCCACTTGGTGTCTATCTCCACTGCACTCATGGTCTCCTTCTCTTGTACTGTATGGGAAATTTATTATTGTATACAGTATACTTCCTGGGCCCAGCAGGTGCCTCTGTGAGTTCAAGTATCATCAAAGTTGTCCTGCCTCCTTTAGGATTGACCTTCCCAATAGCCAGCCCTGCTAGCCAGGTGATTCAGAACTTGTGGGCTGTGGGTCATTGGCACCCTTAGACTTCTTAATTAATCTCTTTGCTCAAACATGTTTCCTCTTAACCTTCAGAGTTGACTGAGCTTCCCTAGTTGAAGAAAAGCACCTCATTGTTCATCTCTGCTTGGACTGTGGTTTTTCATGCTGAAGCTTGGCATTGGACTAGAACCTTGAATGCTAGGTTCACAAGAAAGGTCAATGTTACAGTCCCCCACCAATGTGCTCCCTCCACCAAGGCATTATTAGTATCATGAGAATGTCTTGTCTGAATGTTTGCCTTCCATCTCTTGCAAAAATTACAAAGCCTCTGATTTTTCCCCCAACCTGGAATGGCAACCAATGCAGATAATGAAATGAAAATACTGGTGCATGAATGTGCAGTGCAGCTTTCTCCTGCCAACCATCCAGACTGTCAAGGGATGCCCCGCTTCCCACCTCCAAAGTTCCAGAGCTACAACTCTGAAGCTCCACACTTCTGCACCTCCGAAGTTCCGGAGCTACAACTCCAAAGCTCTGCACTCCCGCACCTCCAAAGTTCCGGAGTTCCAAACTCTGCCCCACTTCCACTTTCAGAGCAGCTCCAGAGGTGAAACAACTCGCATACAACATCCAGGGTTGAGTGGAGATCCACAGCATGCAGGGTCAGTATGTACTGAGTGACAACCCTGACTGTAGTTGGGCATAGTATAACATGGGCTCACTGGCAGTATGGGACCTTAGACTTTTCTCTTTGGTTTTCCCCTCTGTCAGGTGAGATCCCCTTCCATTGTATGTCTACTTGATTTATGTATACTTTGGTTTTCCCCTCTGTCAGCCTGTGTGATAGTGTGATTTCCACAGTGCACAAGGGTTGCCCTTACACAGACAAGTATTACTACCTAGCCACCCTAGGCTATTATTTCCTCACTCACTTCAAATGTCTAGGAGCCATGGTGAACATTGACAGTGTAATAGCTGCCCACAAGAGTGCTGTTTGCCTCACTCCTGATGAGTACCCAGATAAGCTTAACTGTCTGTCAAACCTGAGTGGTTCTTTCCTTACTCAATTTGAACATTTGGTCAACATAGCAGACCTTGACAGGGCAATTGCTGTTCAAGAGAATACTGTTTTGTGCATCCAGACAAACCTGCCCATTTGTCAAACCTAGGTACTGCTCTCTTAACTTGCTTCAAATGTTCTGGAGACATTGAGGACATTGACAGAGCAAATTCTGCTCACAAGAATGTGGATCAGCTTACTCCCAATAATCATCCTGACAAGTTTCACCATCTATTAACTTTGGGAAATTCTGTCCTCACCCACTTCATGCATCTTGGACACATTGTGGACATTGACAGGACAATTGCTGCTCATAAAAAAGCCATTTGACTCACTCCCAATGACCATCTGGACAGGCCTGACCATCTATCAGCCCTGGGGCTTTCTCTCCTCACTCACTTCAAACATGTTGGAGACATTGCAGACATTGACATGGCACTTTCCATCAACAGAATGCCATTCAACTCACTCATGATGGCCATCCAAGCAAGCCTAAGCATCTGTCACAACTGGGCATATCTTTAATCACCCGCTTCAAATGTTTTGGGGACATTGGGGACATTGACAGAGCAAATTCTGCTCATGAGAATGCTGTTCAGCTCACTCCTGATGACCATCTGGACAAGTCCAGCCATCTGTCAAACCTGGGCAACTCTCTCTTCACTCGCTTTGAATGGTTTGGAGATGTGGTGGACATTGACAGGGCTATTAGTGCTCATGAGTATGTTAATCAACTGACTTCAGATGACCATCCAGACAAGCCTACATGTCTGCCAAACCTGGGTGCATCTCTCATGCCTTGCTTCAAATGTTCTGGAGGTGTTGCAGACATTGACCAAGCATGTTCTATTCATGAGGGCACTATTCAACTCACCTCTGATGCCCATCCAGACAAACCTGGTTGTCTGCCAAACATTGGAAATTCTCTCCTCACACATTTTGGAGACATTGTGAGCATTAACAAAGTAATCTCTCTTCATGGGACTGCCATCCAACTTGTTCTTGATGACCATCCAAATAGGCCTAGTGTTAAGTTCACGGACGTTACCCGGAACTTCGGAGGTCGGAGACTCGGAGGTCGGAGACTCGGA
>QFFB01002371.1:0-13559 GCA_003316465.1 Ramaria cf. rubripermanens | reverse complement strand
AAGAAGTTTCAGTGAGAGAGGGAGCCACTCGCTGGCATAGAATACGGGTGAGAGTGGGTGAGAGAGGGGGTAATGCGCCAGCATAATGTGGGCAAGTGAGGTCAGGAATTGTTGAGAGGGAGTCGCTCGCTGGCATAGAATGTGGGCGAGCGAGGTCAGGAGTTGTTGAGAGGGAGCCACTCACTGGCATAGAATGCGGGCGAGGTGGAGGATGGGAAAAAAATGCTTAGTCAGTAAGACGCTGACTCCGGCGGAGTTCAAACAATCCCTGCTCTTGCCCCAGCATTCTACGCAGGCGACCAATCCCTGCTCTTGTCCCACTGTCCCCAGCATTCTACGCAGGCAAATTATCCCTTCTCTCGTCTCACTGTCCCCAGCATTCTATGCAGGTGACCAATCCCTGCTCTCATCCCACTGTCCCCAGCATTATATGCAGGTGACTAATCCCTGCTCTCGTCCCACTGTCCCCAGCGTTCTACGCAGGCGACTAATCCCGACACTCTTCACACCGTCTTCAGCATTCCACAGTGAGGTCTCTTCTTGCAACTCATCCCACTTTACTCCTACTGTTGCCAGCATTCTACGCAGCATGGTTCCCCCGAAGCCATCTGCTGTTGTTACTATTCCCCATGATTTCTGTCCCTACACTGCAATCTGTACGTATTGCTGCCAGTTCATGTTCACATTGCAAACTCACATGACATAAAGATTATATCTCTCCCCACCCTAGCTGCCTTCTATCCACAGCTATCTTAGTCGCTGTCCCTTCCATACCGGTACATATTTCAGTTGATTCCCAATGCTCTCCTTATGGCTTACACGTAGACCTCGTTTAGCTATTCCATGTCGACGACCTGCCAAAGTCCTATGTCGTTGCATGGAATGTCTTACACAGGGCGGCACAGATCATACTGTGCAGGTGTGAGGCACAGTCTGGCCATCTGCCCATCACATTAGGGTCCATTTAAATCATGTACAGCATGAAAGAAACTCTCTGATTCCACCAGAGACACAGCTGGACAATGCGGCAGATAGGCTATTTGGTCTGACTCTTCTTGATGAAGGACCTGATGTCAATGCTCAACATCCTCGCCTTTGGGCCTCCCGATCTGATTACCAAGCTGACAGTGACACCCTTCCTGATAATTCCCAATCTCTCCTGGTGAATGGCATCATTCAAGGGGTTCGCCGTCTTACTTTCCAAAGAGAGGGCTTGTCCACTCCCCAAGCTGGCAGTTACGCTCTTCTTGATACTTCCCAGTCTCTCCCATTAGATGACATAGTGACAGGGATTCACTGTCTTACTCTCCAAGGAGAGACCCCCTCCACCCCTTTGTCTATTCAGCCAAACAGCTCATCACACTTTCCTATTCCTTCTCCCCTCTGTCAACTTGACCGCCCAGAAAGCAACACCCCGAATGTGCAGGCCCTGCCACAGCCTGCACCTGTCTCACAGTTAACGTTGACGAAGGGTGATTGCTTCAAGAAAAGTAGGCAAGAATTACACCACCTGGACAATCTTGATGCCCGCGTCACTACGTGCTGGGAAAGCCTGTTGGCGGGCCCCTTTGAACATTTGTCTACCACCATTTTGCAGACTACCTGGCTGGACTCGTCTCTCAGCATGAGAGTATCATAGATATGGCATGTATGGATTTGAAGGCTTCTCTCAATGTCCCTCCACCGATCTATGTTAAGGACATTTTTGATGCAAGGTTTTTGAGGACTTTTGAGGGTCCTGAACCAGGCACTTTGTTTATTGATGGAGGAAATGAAGGACGGTACCTTTTCGTGATCAACGTCGACTTCTTCAATGTTGAGGGTATAAGTATTCATGGTGCAAGCAAGTCCACTGGTCTTATCTCCGCTGCTTGTCTAAACCTGCCCATTACCATCCGCTATAAGCCAGAAAACATGTATTGCTGTCTTATATCTGGTCCAAAGGAACCCCCCCTTGAGTTGACAAATAACTATTTGAAACCGCTCATCGATGACATGGTGGTGGCATGGGACAAAGGTTATCATCCCCTCCGGACCCCCTCATGTGAGGATGGACATATGAATTGCTGTGCCATTGCAGCTGTTGTTGCTGATCTTCCTGCTGCTTGCAAAAGTGCCCAATTCGCACCTGTAACTAGTCATATGTACTGCTTTGTATACAAGTGCAGCCATAAATCAACTTTAGGGCAAGTAGACTGTCATGCATGAAAGCTGTGCAACAGCACCAAACTACGAGGTTTTGCAGAAGCATGGAAGAATGCGCTGCATTTGAAGGACCAAATCAACCTTTTCAAAGAACATGGTGTCCATTGGTCAGAATTGTGGCATCTACCCTACTGGGATCCAGTACATCAGCTTGTTGTGGATCCAATGCATTGCATTCTTGAAGGGCTTGCTCAACAGCACATGCGAGAGGTGCTTGGTTTGACAATGTGATCCGCATCAAGTCAACCAATTGCTGTACCAGCGTTCACCTATGAATTTTACATCCCTCCTAAAATGATGACACCCAAGGAAAACAAACAAGTAACAGACATCCATGCCCCTCCTACTGTGGCTATACAGATTGAAGACACACCACTCAACATTGCCTTGGATGACTTAAAGGCAATGTTCATGCAAAAGACTATGGGTTGTCTCAGGTTTGTTAGTGTCAGCTTGAATGGTGATCGCCCCTGGGGAAAAATGTGTAAAAAACACTCAGTCGATGAACTTATCACATGGGTGAGTATTCCTGAGTATATCAATTTGGGTGCCTCTGATTTCTCCCAACGTAGCGACAAAGCCAGCCCTGGAATTCTGGTCAGCGCCTGCCGTTAAAAACTGCGAGTCTCTCAATTATATAGCAGATCAGAGAAGTAATCGCAAATGCAGAAACACCTTCATGGTTGGGTTCTGTCCCTTGAAACTTTGGAGATGCTGGTGCAAGCACCCTGAAGGCTGATGAGTGGAGGACCGTGTACACAGTGTATTTCCATTAACCCTAGTCAGTCTGTGGGGAGAAGGGTCCACCCACTCTTCTTTGGCTGAAGGCATGAAGTTCCAATGTGTCCTGGATCACACCATGGCTTTGGTTTCAGCCATATGCATTGCATGCAAGCAGACTATGACTGAAGTGCGTGCAGCTGTGTACCACGACTCTTTGATGCGATGGGTAGGGGATCTAACAGACATTCATCCTCATGCCAAGCACTGGCCTAATAACCATATGGCTTTTCACATCTATGACTTTCTCCTACTTTTTGTACCTGTTTGCTCATGATGGTGCTTCCCTTTTGAATGACTCATTAGGCAGTTACAACAACTTAGTAGTAATTATAAACCTGGTTAGCCTAACTATTCTCCAAGTAGAGTTGTTTCCTTTACTCATCCATGTTACTGGGCAAGTTGAAGAGACTTTGCTTCAATCATTTCTTAGGGCAGCAAAGCTTAGATGATGGCTGGCACAGTCTGATTGTCCACCAGCAATTAAAGAGTGCAAGAGCCTTTTTGACAAAGCTTATGCACCACGGCATGATGTATATGCCAGTTCAGTTCCCTCTGGAGACACAATGGGGACGACTGGTAAACCAGTTCCTGTTCCTTCCGATTTGCAAGACCTGGTCAAGCAGCCCCAAGTTGTTTTGAATGCCTGGCTTCCCTTTGGCCGGATTGTTTATGCCTGATCATCTACTTGTCAAGATTGGAATTTAGGGCAAAGTGTTACGGACGTGTAAAACCGTAAGGCGGAGATGAACGGAAGACGGATCGGAAGGGACTTTGGCTTCAGCTTATGTGCTGCACCTCTCGAACAATCACAGGTCCCAAGACTTCAGAACAGAGGGGTCAAGCAAGGAACACAGTCCACAGTAAGTGCGTAAGCGCAGAAGTGCGGAGGAGCAGAGGTAATGGCGGAAGTGTACTTAGAACACCATGGACATGTTTAACATGAAATGTGGTTGATATTCGAACTGTCATTACTAGTGCGAATACAGGGCTTATATATAGAGGGGTACAGGTAAGAAAGCGATAGTAATGAGATCTGAGTCGGAGTGGAAGGGGTGTTCAGTACAGGTCATGAGCGGAGTCGGGGATCATAGGGCAGGGGGGACGGAACTTGGTATCTAATATAGGTAACCCTCGTCCGTTGGTAAAGGGATGCAGACGTTCCATGAGGAACAAGGTATCCTTGCCGACGGAGGGGCCGGGAGAATCGGAGAGCTGAGTAACGGTAAGGTGGTGACGGAATTTGACCAGGCGGGAGGCGGAACGGAAGAGCGGAATGCACGGATGTTACACAAAGGTAGAACGTCAGTGTAATTCCGACATGGGCCTACAGTTGGAGTTAATAACCCAAGAGTAGTACGTGATGAATTGCGCATGTCCTCTAGGAAAGCTCACCCCAGTTCAGGTGTTCCTTTCGCTAATCCGAACACTCCTGCAAAGTGCTGCAAATAGCTCTCGGCGATGCCCCCAAAAGGGGGCATAGTGAGCAAGATCAAAGGTTCCAGCTCATTGTTAGGCACAACTACCGATAAGAGGGTAGGTTGTTGCACTTAAGGTTTTCTCTACTAGTAAGAGGTCAAATGACAAGGTAGATGTACGATAATCAAACTAGGGAATCATACAGGTGGAATCAAAGTACTTATAGTAAAGAGCAGATGCAGGGGGGGACGGATTGAGAGGGGTGAGAACACCGTGGGGTTAGAGTATGGATTACAACATGGAGTCAGGGTTAAACCACCTTCATGGGGCATGATGATAGATGGGGTTTTGGAGTGAAACCTGTTGGTTACACGAGATTTCTGCTCATCCTTGGTGACCCTGCACACCGCAAGGGGACTGTGAATGATGCGAAACAAGAGCGACATATTGCAGTGCCATGGCGAAGACCATGTTTGGTGATCAGCGACTAGGAGTGAGATCAACTACGAAGGCCTTGCTGATCTCGGTGTGATGGAAGGATGCTAGGGAGATTGACAGAATTCGCTGAACTCAAGACATGGAAAATTACAGTCCTGACAGTACCCCCCTCCTAGCTTTGGAGTCCAACGACAATAGGCATTATTTGGCCAGCTGGGCATAGATCTGAGATCGGTTGGTCTGGCCATTCATTCCAGTGGCTGGTCCATGCATGACTGGGTGCCTTGGCCCAGCAAGTATAAATTTTAGGTGGGATACCCCATGTTCTCTATACCCTTGACATGTCCTCAAGCATAATCGCCATCA
Source organism: Ramaria cf. rubripermanens (assembly GCA_003316465.1). Lineage (NCBI taxonomy): Eukaryota > Fungi > Basidiomycota > Agaricomycetes > Gomphales > Gomphaceae > Ramaria > Ramaria cf. rubripermanens. The sequence continues at coordinate 8,351 of QFFB01002371.1, read as the reverse complement.
ATATGCTCACCAAAAAAGCATCCGCTCTCGTGAAGTCTTGTCCAGAGCTGACGGAGACACTTTTGGAGGCGGTAGAGATATGGAGTGTGGAGGTGTGGGAATTTATGGTAAGTCCTGACTAGTTGTGTGCCAATGTTTGCTAACAATGTGTTGATTGCCTTAGCCAACATTTCTCACCGCAATTCAGAACAAGAAATGGTTAAATGCCGACTTCCCTCATCCCCCTTCCCTTACCAAATTAGAGGGGGAAGTTGCCATTGTAAGTACGTGGACAGCAGAGAGGAAGGCTTCTGTCAAGGGTGGGCTTTTTGTAGCTAGTCCTGTAGATAGCGGCACGGGGGGTGTGGATGAGGGTGAACAGCAGGAGCCAAACACTAGCAGGGGTAAAACCCCTATACGAGAACCTAGCCAACAGCCAGGTGGTAGCCTTCGTGCACCCAGTCTTGCGTGATCGTCAATGACCGCAATCCCCATCCTTGTATCTCCGGTGAAGACCCCGAAGCTTCGACCAACCCCAGTCTGGGATACTGCACCTGTAATTGATCTCTCACAGGATGAGCATCCAACGACCTGTGAACAGCCTGTAGAGACGTCAATTGATCGGCCAAAAAAGCGCCAACGCACTCACCACACACATGCACAGGTCCATGATGAGGACAAGCGGCTTACCACGATACCTGAGAGTCATGGTTACTCTGCTGGTGCTAGTCGGTTAGGGAAAAAAATTCTTGTTGATGTAAGTCCCGCTCCCTTTGCCGAATGGTTATTTGCTGATCCCTTGCATACAGGGCCAGTTACTCAACAACTGCCTGCAATGTTTCCTTTGCAACAAGTACATGAAGGAGTGCAATGGGCTGCCTGGCCTCACATGCACGCAGTGCTTGTGTGACAAGGTGGGTTGCATTACAGTGGATGGTGAGTGTGCAAATAAGCCTGCAGGTATGCTGCATCACGGGCAATTTAGGCTATTAGATGTTGATCAAAAAGGCATTCTACTATTGATGCATGCAATTATAGCTAGCAAGAAGACCGAGGCTGCGAAAAAGGCAGCTGAGCGGGCAGAGCAGACGAAAGTGGCTAAGGCCAAGTCCCAGGTGAGTGGAAGCAAGACAATTGGGGGTTTGGAGTTGTCATCTGCGCAGGTGATCAGTGCGTGCTTTCTTCTTGCGGTTCATGATGCTGCGCCGACCGACTCGACTCTCCTAGGGAAGCAAAAAGCAGGCGACAAAGGCTGATGGCCTCCCTGAGAAGTGGCAGATGAAGCTGCGGGCGTGATGCGCGATATCAGCATTCAGGTGGCACATTTGGGGACTCTTCACGAAGAAATGCTCCAGTGGCTTGATGATTTGTAGGTGGGAAGGGGGAGAACATGTACAAAATAGAACTAGGAGTGGATGTAGACACTTCTTGGTCACGATGAGGTCATGGACATAGAAATAGCACAAGTAGCAGCGAAAATACTATATCATATGGTGCAAGGAATGAAAATAAGAGAAATATGGTTCTACTTATGTGATTTAAAAGAGATTAGAATGTGGGGTTTGTGTGATAGTGACCACCGGGCAACAAGGTGTTTAACTATAAGAACATGTATGAGATTTTACTAGACCACTGGTTCATGTGGATCTAAATTCTGGAATTTGTGGTTTTCTGTGGTGCGTTGGCCTTGGTCCCCAGGGGGTGGCATCATTGGTCACTGTATAGCCACCACCTGGTGCTCTAGTCATTTTTTCGGTGAATGCGGTTGTCCACGATTTTTGCTATTAGCAACTCCTCGGTTGAATCCTCCTGAACAGGCGGTGGAGGATTGGGGTCTCTTCCAGCAATTATGGACATGGTTGCAGGGTCTAGGAGGGATACCTGGAAGACTGGCTCAATCTGACGAAGCTCAAGTGGTAAGTCCAGTCAATGTGTGTGCAAAGAGATCTCAGCAGTAATGGGATACGGTTTTTTTCGGTGAATACGCTTCATCTTTTTACTAATGTCATGGTGATCGGGAGTATAGGCTCACTCTTTGTACAAGAGTGTCTTGTGATACTTGCCAAACGACCACAGGTCTGGATTGGGATTGGCTGAGGAATGAAGATATTCGTCCGCCTGAAGATGAGTGACCTGGGTCAGGGGCCAGGGGTCGGTTAACTGCCCTAATGTGTTAGCACCATCCCCCCCTTTGGGGTGCACATTGCCTCGACAGGTCGAAGCGTGAGGTTTAGTGCGAAGCCTACCGGTGCAGTCACAAAATCTGTAGGTGAACCTTCACATGCTGACATGATGACAAGGCACTCTTTGTTGTCGACTTTGCTGTCCCTCTTTGTTGGTGGCAATGATGCTGATGGAAGTGAGTTTTTATTTACTACTGTTTTTGGCCAAATTGATTCGTTTTCTTTTTTCTTAGATAACTGAGCCAGTGAAGTAGAGGATTCAAGAATTGATGAAAGAAGAGATGACTCAGAGAGTGTGCATGGATCATACTCCAGCATGTATAGACATTCGCTCTCCATGTTGCACATCTGCTCAAAGGCAGAAAGGGACGGAATAGGAGGCTGAGGGATATTCAGCGACTCGATGTGGCTGTTCGCAATATTTCATGCTATAGGCGGTGAGCAAGTTCCTCCCTCCACATTGCTCATCTGCGTGACAACAGAAAGGAGCGGAATAGGAGGTTGTAAAGTATGAAAGGACTCAACGTGGCCATTTGTAGTATTTCATGCTATAGGTGGTGAGCAAGTTTCAAGCAAAGTCCAATCCTGGTAAGGGACTAGGCTGTTCACGGGTAATCCATTCATGGTGTTCGGGACATAACCCAAAAATTGCGGGGATATGTTTGAATCAGGAATCCAGCATGTATAGACATTCATTCTCCACATTGCCCATCTGCACAAAAACAGAAAGGGGTGGCATAGGAGGATGAAAAGTATTCAGAGACTTGATGTGGCCATTCACAATATTTCATGCTATAGGCGGTGAGCAAGTTCCATCCTTCACATTGCTCATCTGCTTGAAAACAGAAAGGGGCGGAATAGGAGGTTGAAAAGTATTGAGGGACTTGTCATGGCCGTTCACAGGATTTCATGTTATCGGCGGTGAGCAAGTTTCCAGCGAAGTCCAATCCAGGTAAGGGACTAGGATGTTCATAGGTAATCCATTTATGGTGTTTGGGATGTAACCCAAGAATTGTGGGGATATGTTTGAACCAGGAACTGATGGTGGCAAAGTCATTGAGGCAGTGTGGAGTTCGGGGGTAGCATTGAAGATCGTTGGCGAATTGCCCGATGTGCCAGCCCTAGCAACTGTAATGCATGTAAGCACAAGAGCAGTGCCAATTGGATGAATAATAGTTAGGTTGCCCCATTCGCTGATGGGTTTCATGGCAATGAGCCAGGGAGGGCCAAGTACAGTTAGTGCCAAAGGAGGTAGCTTTGTTACTAGTAGCAAGACATGCGAAAAGGTTAAGCATAATGGGTGAGTGCCAAGGCATGGAAAGGAAGTAAGCCGATTGAGAGTGAGAGCTATCGTGTATTCGGTCAGGGAGTCGCAAACTAATTTTCCAAAGAGGTGTTAGAGTCTCCGCCAGTGAGGCCAGGGTGGGATGAGAATGAGATATTGGTTGTATGAGTAGTACAAGGATGGAGGTAGAGAGATGAGTTCTGGTTGGAGAGACTGATTTGTGAAGAGGTGGTGTTGGAGGATGTAACCTCGACAAACAAAAACAACAAAGATGGTTTTGGAACTGCAGCGAATGGTGCAGCGAAAATAAATCAGAGAATGTGAACTCTGGATTGGAGAAATCCATGGGTGAAACCACAAAAATTAATGAATGCCAGAGGATGTAACCCCCAACAAAACAGCAAAACATGCTGCGAAGATCCATCAGAGAATGTAAGCTCTGGATTGGAAAAATGTGTGGGCGAAACCACAAAAAACAATGAATGCCAGAGGATGTAACCCCCAACAAAGCAGCAAAACATGCTGCAAAGATCCATCAGAGAATGTAAGCTCTGGATTGGAGAAATATGTGGGCCTACAGTTGCAGTTAATAACCCAAGAGTAGTATGTGATGAATGCATGTCCTCTAGGAAAGCTCACCCCAGTTCAGGTGTTCCTTTCGCTAATCCGAACACTCCTGCAAAGTGCTGCAAATAGCAGTCTCAGCGATGCCCCCAAAAGGGGGCATAGCGAGCAAGATCAAAGGTTTGAGCTCACCATTAGGCACAACTACTGATAAGGGGGTAGTTTGTTGCACTTAAGGTTTTTTCTACTAGTAAGAGGTCAAATAACGAGGTAGACGTATGATAATCAAACTAGGGAATCATACAGGTGGAATCAAAGTACTTATAGTAAAGAGCAGATGCAGGGGGAGATGGATTGAGAGGGGTGAGAACACCGTGGGGTTAGAGTATGGATTACGACATAGAGTCAGGGTTAAACCACCTTCATGGGGCATGACGATAGATGGAGTTTTGGAGTGAAACCTGTTGGTTACACGAGATTTCTGCTCATCCTTGGTGACCCTGCACACCGCAAGGGGACTGCGAATGATGTGAACTGAGAGCGATGTCTTGTGGTGCCGTGGTGAAGACCATTTTCGGCGATCAGCGACTAGGAGTGAGATCGACTACAGAGGCCTTGCTGATCTCGGTGTGATGGAAGGATGCTAGGGAGATCGACAGAATTTGCTGAACTCGAGACGTGGAAAATCACAGTCCTGATACTACTCATTGTGGTAACAGTCTCATCTGCTTTTATCCCAATGGAACTACAAGCATCCGCCCTCTGCCTGGTTCAATCAAATACATCTTTGAGATTGACAGCAAATTTTCATTTCCTGTACAATGCCACTTGCCATTGCCGAATCAGACCTTTGACCCATATAGACATTATTCACATTTTCCTGCCCATTTATATTCCACTGCACTGACACCCAATGTGGAACATGTCGAAGTGGATTGGGTGATATGTCACTTTGCCCGATGGTCATTCTCCTCAGGTTATGTTGTCATGTTAATGCTGTCTCTGGTGAGCTGCCCTAAATGCTATAATATAGACTATGCTGATATTTTCTACTAATGCACTCTTTTGGTGAGGTGATGTCAACTTTCAGCCACCTGTGGGCAGTCAGTGGGCCATCAGTGGGTGCTGAAGTGGGCAATCAGTTAAAAAGGTAGCATAACTTAAAGAGTAATCCAATCACACAAACATAAAATAAAACTTGAACTTTCTTATAAAACCCCAATTGTATGGTAAAACTTTTTGGATTGATTATGCATTTACCACAGTTGAAATTTGAAGTTATAATCCATATTTATATATTTAAAGTTTAGTTGCCTGTTTTACGCTTATGAGAGACTTGTTGTTTTATTGAAGCAATTAAACATGTGGCAAATCTTGAATATTTGACACAAATTTAAATTCACATTTATATTTCAAGTATCTAGTAGGTCAAAACAGGAAATTATTCTTTAAATTTTAGCTCATGAATAAACACTTGTTTTAAGTCCGTTAAAACTTTTTAATTGCCGCTGTGATACAAGGTTGAAGGAATGAGAAGGGCGTGGCAGGCAATGTTCCGACATATATATATGACCATGAGCGCTGAGCAGTGACCCAATAAGCTTCGAGGGCACGTGTATCACTTCTTCAAGCGCGCAAGAATCTAGCGGCAGCATTTACGCAGCACAGCCACACAGCCTCCTCGGCTCAGCACTGCACTTTCTCAGACTATTGTGAGGGTACATGGTCGAGTGTTGCCCAAGGGTTGAAGCTTACAGCAAACGTTATGTAAATGGTGATTTGCATCTGCTTCGATGTGACGTACAATACTGATGGTGGTGTTCTAGACTCAACTTGCCTCTAGTACCTCTCACTGGGACGTCTCCCGTTCTAGTGCTTCTGTTCAATAGCCTCCGCAATACATCAACTCTCATTTTCGCCGTAGCCACACCACCCACTCCGCCATCACCAACAACACCCTCGCACCAGCCGTGCCACACCGATGCCTTCGCAAAGACGCATGGGGCCTCGTTATGTGTAGTGAGGAACATGTTATGTAGGTGGGCGGGTGGGATTCTGATGTTGGAGGATTGTGCACCGGGTGAGAGATCGATATGGTTTATGCTGGGAAGAGGTACGTGTTTGTGTTTTGTGATTGGGATGTGGGATTCCTTTCACGTCACGTCGCGTAGGGCCGTGTTGGTGTTGGCGTCAGTCCAGCGGGATACTCCAGGTCTATGATTGTGGACTCGTGTGCCGTGCATGCACGTGTTGCTTCTCGCCCGATACCGTCGTTCGCGTCCTACCAACGCGTCACACTTCTCAGTGTCTCTTCTTCCACATGTTGGTTTGAACCAGGCAAATAGTGCATATGGGACTGATATGTATTGAGCTGTGTCGACATGGCTTGAGAAACTGGGAACTTACACAGCACTCGTCCCGTGCGAGGTTTGTACCACGCCTGTAAGTGATACGATTTTATCAACGCGATGACAGGGGTGAGTACGTTATATATGAGAGGGAAGGCGCAACACAACACGCAATGCACGACATCCGGTAAGATGCCTACAATTTGATTCATTTATTCGGGATGACACTAAGCGTGACAGAGTGGAATGAAGCAATGTGTGAACGATAGGATGTAACATGGCTGCTCGGGATGGATCCGGAACGATGGAGAAAGGATGGGATCGATCGATGACCAAAGGACAGCGTGAATCAGCGAAGAAACAAAGGGACGACTCGACGAAGACAGGAGGGAATGTATTTGATAAAGACAGACGGGATGGATTCACAAAGAAAGGAAGGGACAACTCAAGGAAGAAAGCACGGAATGTATTGACAAAGAAGGATGGGATTTATTGACGAAGAAAGCAAGGGATGAAATGACCCTCTAAGAATGACAGTGCGGATCGATGATCTGCATGCGTGCCTGATCTGCGTGTGTGCCTGATCTGCGCAGCTGTCCAACACGTGCATAATTTCTAGTCTTAACACATGATGTCATCCTAGATGCGCGTGACGGCAAAGGTCACGCTGTCATCCTCCTGCCGTACACCTGTCACGCACCCCTCCTGCCGTCGTCTCGTCGCCTTTCAGCCCCGTCGCACCGACACCGATCCAGAAAAGCGTCCACCACCAATGTCATTTGCATGCCCTGTCCGCTAGCCGCTAACATCCCACCCCAGAACTGCGTCCCCGAATCCATGGAACGCAGTGAGCCCAGCGACCACGGTGTGTAAAAGATTATTTAACATTCGTTGCTAGTACACGTTGTACAGGTTTATAACGTTTCCTGCGGTCTATGTAGGAAGCTGGAATAGACCCGAGAGCACAGAAGATTAGACTTCTTCACATCTGGCATGGACGAAACGCTTCATGATGATGATGATGGTATGTATCTCAGTATACCACACAACCATCTAGGCTAATAGATCGTGCTGACTTGATCTTGGAAGCGGTCTTTCTTGTCAAGTGTGCTGAACCTCAATGCCTAACTTTCCGAAATAACGCTTGTTCTGTCGATCATTTCAGGGTCTAACAAGCCATGGCAAAGTTCAACAGCGACAACCTCAAAGTGCCAATTGCCATTTCCTCTGACTCAGTTGCCTAATCCATCATCGTACATACGGATCTACCTGTCAAGCGGCCCGCCAAAGGTTGGAGTTTCTTCCAGGCAATTCGAAACTGCACAGCCAACACATCATGGCACTTTCCAATACAATCACGTTTGAACATCTATAATGTACTACCCCATCACAGTCCTAACAAGATTATGACCATCCTCATTTTTAGCCTGTTTGTGAAAGCTTCGTCGGCCAATGCAAAGCAGAGAGTACACAAATCACTTCCAGCGGGATACTACGCGTCGATGATCATGTACTCGTGTGCCATGCGTGTACGTGTTGCTTCTCGCTCGATGTCGTCGTTCGCTTCCTACCAACGCATCACACTTATCCTCGTCTCCTACTTGTACGTGTTGGTTTGAACCAGGCATTTAGTGCATATGGAACTGACAACTATTGAGTTGTGTGGACACATCTTGAGAGGCTGGGAACCTACACAGCACGATGTCCATCCCGTCCCGTCTGAGGTTTGTATCACGCCTGTAAGTAATACAGTCTTTATAAACGTGACGAGGGGTGAGTATGCTATGTGTGGGTGGGAACGCGCGACACAGCACACGATACGTGACACGCAACACAATGCTCCTAGCACACAACACACGATATCCGGTAAGATACGCTACGGTACAATTCATCTGCCGGGATGACACTAAGTGTGAAGGGCTAGAATGAAGCTATGCGTGAATGATACAATACAATACAATACGTCAGCCCCGCATAGGTCTGAATCGATGG
>QFFB01002369.1:0-12985 GCA_003316465.1 Ramaria cf. rubripermanens | reverse complement strand
AGTGTTTGTGCATGCCTCCACCACAACCTCACAACAACTTGCAGAGGCATCACAGAAGTATGCTTGTGCAGAGACTAAGATCCCAGAGTATCTCTGTGACTTTGAGGACGTGTTTGCCAAAGAGTCCTTTGATGCACTGCCAGATCATAAGGTGTGGGACCATGCCATTGAACTGGAGCTTGGTTCCAAGCCTACCAACTGCAAGGTGTACCCATTGTTGCCTAATGAGCAGGTGGAGCTTGATACCTTCCTCCAGGAAAACCCCTGGACTGGTCACATTTGCCCATCTAAGTCACTGATGGCTTCACCTGTATTCTTCATCAAGAAGAAGGATGGCTCACTCAGGCTGGTGCAAGACTACCGAGCATTGAATGCAATAACATTCAAGAACCAGTATCCAATCCCACTCATATCCGAACTCATCAACCAGCTTTGAGGAGCAAGGTACTTCACAAAACTTGATGTCCATTGGGGATTCAACAATGTCCACATCAAAGATGGGGATGAGTGGAAGGCAGCCTTTCGCACCAACTGTGGCCTGTTCAAGCCCCCTGTCATGTTCTTTGGCCTTACAAACAGTCCAGCAACCTTTCAGACAATGATGAATGACATCTTTCAGGACATTATCATGGAAGGTGTTGTTTGTGTCTATTTAGATGACATCCTGATCTTCACAAAGACACTCAAGGAGCATCAAGAGGTAGTGCATAGGGTACTGGAATGGCTGCAGAAGTACAAGCTCTACCTTATACCAGAGAAGTGCAACTTTGAACAGACACGGATTGAGTACTTGGGACTCACTGTGTCAGAGGGACTGGTGGAGATGGACCCAGTCAAGGTTGCAGGGGTGGCAGAGTGGCATGCCCTAGGAACAAGTGGGAAGTGCAGTCCTTTGTTGGATTTGTGAACTTCTACCGCAGGTTCATCAAGGACTTCTCTCATCATGCCCAAGCCCTCTTTGACTTCACCAAGAAGGGGGTTGACTGGCACTGGGGTGAACCAGAGCAGACATCTTTTGACAGCCTCAAGGAGCTCATCACCACAGCACCCATCCTTGTCTTCCCTGATGAGTCACAGGCCTTTCATGTTGAAGCTGATGCCTCCAATGCAGCAACCAGAGCTGTGCTCTCCCAACAGTCCACTGTGGATGACAAGTGGCACCCTATTGCGTTCTTCTCCAAAAGTCTGAATGCTGTAGAGAGGAACTACGAGATTCATGACAAAGAGATGCTGGCCATCATCAGAGCCCTGGAAGAGTGGTGACACTTTCTTGAGGGTGCCTAGCATAAGTTCAAGATCTGGACAGACCACAAAAACCTTGCATATTTCCAGACATCCAAGAAGCTCAACCAGAGACAAGCCTGGTGGTTGCTGTATCTCTCAAGGTTTGACTTTGAGCTCCACCACCATCCTGGGAAGTCAATTGGAAATACTGATGCACTATCCCACCATGCAGACCATGGCACTGGAAGTGGGGACAATGCTGACATGACATTGCTCTGCCCAGAGCTCTTCGTAATCCGTGCACTCAAAGGGGTGAGTGCACAGGGTGTGGAGGTGGATGTACTCCAGGACATCCGCAAGACATTCTGAAATGGTGAGAATGAGGTGTCGGTGGTTAAGGCAGTGGAGGAGTTGTGGAAGGGTCACTCCTGTTCAGTATGGAGTGCAGAATGGGCAGAGTTGGATGGGCTGCTGCACTTCCAAGTGTTAAGTTCACGGATGTTACCTGGAACTTTGGAGGTCGGACTTTGAAGGTATGCAAGGGGGGGGTAGGGACTTGGCTTCAATGGGTTGCGCCACCTACTATCGTTCAGTCCCTAATTTCAGAGATCAGTGTATTGGAGGTAGCCTGGAGGTACAGACTCAGAGTTGTCACTAGTAGTATCTAACTACGGAGATAGTGATGCGAGAAGACTGGAGGTGGTAACGAGGAAATAAGTTGATATTTGAACTAAAGAACTGGATACAAGATTGGAGGACTATTAATACCTTGTATCCTAATTGTATCCTAAGAACGTAGAACAAGAAAGATATAAGAGGTGTATAACAAGTGGAGTTCGGAATAGGTTCAGAGGTTCAGATCAAGGGAGGTACAAGTATTCTACTTTGGGTCATGAATAAGGATTATACTTTAAGAGGCAAACAACAAGAACTAAAACGGAACATAATAGTTACTTTGGAGTTCGGAGGTCTGAAGGTTTGGAGTTCTTGGTGTTAGATCTCAGGGATCTAACACCAAGGTAAAAATCTATGTCTCACAAGGGGCAGACCTCCAACACATTGTGTCCCAACATCATGACACACGGGTGGCAGGGCATGCTGGCAGGTGGAAAACATTGGAGCTGGTTGCAAGAAATTACTGGTGGCCACATATGTCTCACTACATCGGCCAATATGTGAAGACCTGTGACCTCTGCTTACAGACAAAGGCACCCCAATGTCTACCAATGGGAGAGCTGTTCCCACTTCCAGTACCTAAATCCTGATGGGACACCATCAGCATTGATTTCATAGTGGAACTGCCGGAATCACATGGATATGATGCTGTGATGAATGTAGTAGACCTGGTGAGCAAAAGGTCCCACTTCATCCTGACCACAACTATAATAACTGCACTTGGAGCTGCGTGACTGTTCCTGGCCCATGTTTGGAAACTGCATGGACTTCCGCAACAAGTTGTTTCCAATCATGGGCCGCAGTTTGTGGTGGAATTGACCCAAGAGCTCTACCAATTACTTGGGATTCAGCTTGCAGCAATCACAGCATACCATCCACAGGGGGATGGACAAACAGAACAGGTCAATCAAGAGCTTGAGCAGTACCTCCGCCTGTTTTTCAATGAATGGCAGGATGACTGGGATGAGCTTTTACCACTGGCAGAGTTCCAATACAACAACCACATCCACTCTGCTAGACAACAGACCCCCTTCATGCTGGACACAGGCTGCCACCCATGGATGTGCTTTGAACCCAACCAGCCTGACTCCCATGTGGAATCAGTGAATGAGTTCAAGGATTGCATGGAGACATCCCTTACAGAAGCTTGGGCTGCACTTGCCAAAGCAAAGGATGACATGGCTTGGTATTACAACTGATGGCAGATCCCTGCCCCCAAACTGAAAACCGGCAATTGCGTCTTCCTGGATGCAAGCGACATTAAGACAATGCGCCCATCACAGAAGCTTTCCCACTGTTATCTCAGGCCATATGTTGTCCAACGGAAAGTGGGGCAGAATGCCTACCGTCTCTGCCTCCCCACTTCCATGGCAAGGCTTCACCCTGTCTTCAACATTGTCAAGCTCCTACCAGCACCAGCAGACCCCATTCCCAGGCGGAGCGTGCAACCCCCACCTCCACCAGAGATGGTTGATGGTGAAGAACACTATGTTGTGGAGAAAATCCTAGACAGCCATTTTGTAAGAGGCCACCTGCAGTTCCTGGTCAAATGGGAAGGGTATGGGTATAAGGAGAATACATGGGTTACAGAAGGTGACATCTCGGCACCAACCAAAGTCCGTGAGTTCTACTAAAATCACCCTGGTGCCCCATGCCAGATCCACTCCACTGCCTTCCACTCACTCATGTCCCGTGCTTCGAGGATGCAGCACCCTGGAGAGGGGGTGATGTCAGGGGAACCCCATTTGGCAATCCATGGTCCCAGACTCATGATCCACCATAACCCCATTTAGTGATCCATGGCCTCGGACCAATGGTCCACAATATCTCCTCAGAGTATGTGCATGGACCCATCACATTCCATTGCTGGCCCACCATCCTCCTCCCTCTGGGAATGCCCTAAAGCAGACCATTGATTGCTGTCTAAGATCCACTCTTCTATGCACCATTTTTAACCCTCAAAGCGGACCATTGACTGCTGTCAAAGATCTGCACTTTTTGCTTTCCCATGCCTGAATCTCCTTACTCCACAGAGCAAAGCTCTACAGAGGTTGGTCTGTGCATGACATCTCCGCAGTAGTACATAGTATATAATCATCTGCTAGTAGTTGGGGATCCTTAGCCTTTTCTCTTTGGACTTCCCCTCTGCTAGGTAGGACTCTCCTTATATTGTATTTCATAATGATTATAACTTTGGATTTCCCCTCTGCTAACTGTGTGATACGTTCTCCACAGATTTGAGGGTTGCCCTTACAGAGGGACTCCCTAAGGTCGTCGATCTCATTGTTGAGGTTATTGATGCGCCCTTGGAGATGGTGCTTGACATTGGACTCGATGTTGCAAAACAGCGGCAGCCACGCTGTATTAATGGTGTCCTTGACATGGGAACACTTGATGTTGATTTGGTTGAGGCTTGTGGCCTCAAGCAAGTGCTGGATGTACCTGTTGCATGGGGCACATCCTTTCGGGTGGTAGACAGCTGTGCTGCCTTGCTACCCACTAATCTGCCACCCATTGTCTTGGTGGGCAGCTACTTGTACCATGTCGGTAGCCTCCATCAACATTGTGGCAGACGTTGACGCAATGGGGGCTACATCCATGGGGACATCTCAGTTATTGCACATCTTCTTTTGGAAGATGTGATGGTGGTGGTGGCTTCTAAGAAGACTTAGCCTTTTTTCTTGGCATGATCTGTAAAATAAATGCGAGGTCGAAGTCGGATACGTTTTAATGATAGGGGAAAGAACCAGAACGTAGAAGTTGAATTTTAGATAGACTTGAAGAAAATGACTTGAAGTTGTAGACTTGAAGTAGAGGACTCAAAGCGATGAAATGGACTCAAAGGACTCGAAAGTACGTTCTGATGTATGAAGAATAAAACGAAGAAAGTTGTAATATTGAGACTACCTATTTTGAAGTAATATACTGTGACAATGAATAGGAGTATAGGAGAAGAGACAAAATAGCATATGATACTTGAGCCCCTGGCTCTGTCTGAATCTAAAATGTGAACTAGATCCGCTGTACACACGGACTTAGCGATAGAAGTGATGATCTGATCAGTAAGATGGAAGGAAGATGAAGTAAGAGTGAAAGACTACGCGATGTTTCGCGCCTCGACTCGTATCTGATGATAAGCTCGTCAGCTTGGAAGTACGCAATATATGCGTCTCAAAATGATGAATGTCAAAGAATAAAGGAAATAGTCCATAAGAAGTAATAGAATATTTGAATGAAGTGTCCGGATGAATGATGTATTTGAGAATAGTAAAGAGTGAGGAAGTTATAGCTAATTGAAGAGTCCATGTTATAAAATGAAGTGAAATCGAAAAACTGTCCTTAAAATCCTTTTCGGCGTTCTCTATAACATGATCTGAGCAGGTTTTATAGCAGGGCGTGATTTGGCTCCGCTGTATCATGTGACACTCACATGATCAACACTACCTAAGTCCATCATGGCAGGTTGCATGGGTTCGTTACACCCCAAAGCTCTAGGTATGCATCTAGAGCTTCAAGCTTCTTGCATGCTGTCAAGGGCTCCCAGGTAGTGTCTCCGAGAGTCCACCTGACTTCTAGCTGCAGCCCTTTAGGGCCCATCCATCTGTGGGACATTATCTTGTCCACTAGCCATTCCTGTTCATCATTTTGGCCCATGTCATAGAATGACTTAGCCTCTTGTCTAGGGAATCGCTCATTGTCATTTGTGTTGTGATAAAGAAAAAAAATACGAAAATTATTACAAAAATATTTCTATCATTTTATTCCTAGTCCTAGAAGACTAATGCAGAACATGGATGAGTTGTTTGGATTTTATCTACAGGATAAAAGGTCTATAACATTTTTGAGAGTGTTGGGCCATTCACCGGCCCTTTAACGCCCACTACGTCACCGGATCGAGACCGGATCGTGGATCAGATCACATATGTCATTACCCCGCATGACCACTAGATCGGCTCGCTTACATAAGCGCCAAACCTTCGGTGGAACAGGTATAACAAAATATATTGTTACAGCATGGAGATTGCTGTATGGAGACTTCAGAACACATGTAAATTAGAAGGAGTGATTTATCACATACACTCACTCAATTGGATACTCACTAAACAGGTCCAGAAAATAGTAATCTATATTAAAGGTTTTTCACAAGCTTATTCTGTTTTATTTTCTTCCATCCTTTTACCTATTAATTGCCATCATGATTCATTAGAAGTATTCTTCCCCAAACATTCTAGGTAATATCCCTGTTCATCCGATGTTTCAACATGAGCAGGGGAATATTTGCTCCACCCTGACTGCATCCATCCATCCTTGTAATTCATTTCTGCCTCATCTGCCATTTCCCTTCGAAGATATTTTTAGAATAGTTCTAGTATAAATACTCCAATAGTTCCTAGACGAAACCAGTGCCAAAATATCACCCAGAACTTTTATCTTGCACAAAACCCATATATTTACTTGTTAAAAATCACCAAGAAAATATTTCCTGATCTCTACTCACTGTTTCTGGCAGCTTCAAAGCATCATAGAAATTGTTTAGTCATCACTACAGTTCCATCCCCTCGAAACTGAACACCTTTACATTCAAAATTGCCCAAGGAACGTATATTTTTGTTATCTGACATCACTGAGCTGAACTCCTGGTTTGTTCCCAAGGCCAAATGTTACCCCACACCACGCGATCCCCTGTGTCATTGACACGTGTGCCTCATTTGGTGCCGTGTCGACAAGGCACAACAAAAATATTGTTTTCACTAAAAATATTAGTTTATATTGATTATATCTTAAAAATTTGTGATGAACCAATGTATCAACCCTGTATGGAACATCAGGTTGATTTGTTTGGCTGCCAATTTGGGTGGTAGCTCTATGGTTATTGTAGAGGCTGCATTATGAGCCTTTACAACCTTATACAGCCCAATGTACCTTGGGACCAGTTTCCTGGCCCTGGTTTGGGGGAGGGCCAGGTTCTGTGTTGAGACGTATACCAGGTCTCCAGCAGTGAATGAATCGTTCATGCAATGTTTCTTGTTTGTGTGAAATGTCTGCGAGACCTGGTGTTCTAGTATCACGTCATTTGCAGCCATCAGGTTCCATTGGGAGAATTGTTTGACACCATTGCACTTGGTGTCCATTGTGGCCGGGATACCTACATAAGGCATATATCCATGGTTTAGCTTAAATGGAGCAAAGCCAGTAGTGGCGCTGACATTAATGTTCAGCGCCAGCTCCACCATGGGGCATTTGTCGGCCCAGTCCCTTTGGTCATCCTGGATAACCATTCTGAGGATCTGGCTGATGGAGCAGTTAGCCCGCTCTGTCGCCCCATCCATTTGAGGATGGAATGATGTCAACATGAGAAGCTTTGTTCCCATTAATCGGTGTAATTCGCACCAGAACACGGAGGTGAACTTGGAATCATGGTCTGAGACTATCAACTCCAGGATTCCATGGAGTCTTACTACTTCCTTGAGGAATAGCCAGGCTACTTCGCGTGCAGTGACTCATGCTGTGGTAGGCACAAGATGGACCTGCGACATTAGCCGGTCTATGGTTACTAGTAAGTAATCTTTGTCATGGGATCAAGGGAGGGGCCCCATGAAATACATCCCTATGGATTGCCATGGCCTGTCTGGGATAGGCAGGCTATGTAAAAACCCTTGAGGCTTTGTTGTGCTGGACTTGTTTGTCTGGCATCTTCCACATGATGTGCAGAAGGCTTCTATGTCTGTGGCCATGCCTGGCCACCAGTATGATCATCAAATGTAGTTTGACGTCTTCCATTGACTGTAGTGTCCAATGATCTAGTGTGCATGATCGATGATGATTTTGATCAGCCTCCTCCCCCTCTGGAATGTGTTCCTTAGGATGCATATGACATCTTTTCAGAGCTGGTTCTTGGTCCAGACCAGACCATCTCGTATGCCAAATGTCAGGTGTGCTTCTGGGTTTGCCAGAATTTTTGCACACGTAGCGTCCTTGTGATATGTGTCCCATAGGATGCTTTTCAAGTCCATGGATTCCTCTACATGGGCATGTAGTGGAATGTTGTCATTGCCTGATGTGATGGCAATGACATCGTCATTGACGGCTAGCTCTGTCTCTGATGGTCCCTGTTCAGAGCTTTTATTCATGGCATCTGACTCTACCATGCAAGCCTCTTTTTTGTCTGCAAGATGGCATGACCATCTCACTGCTGCTGCACAGATCTCTGTGTAGCAATCGGTTGGCAATAGCTTGCCATCTGGGTCCAATCTCATGTCCACATTGACATAGACATGTTTGGGATGCTTGTCATCATTTGTGTCACTCTCATAGTATCAGGACAGGCAGTCCACTACCTTGTTTCTAACTCCATCAATGTGCATGATGTTAAAGTTGAAAGGCAACAGGAATTCCCACCATCAGACTTGTCTGTCAGACAGGCTCTTTTGGGTCTCAAAATATTCAAGACCCTTACTACGATCCGTTACTAGGGTGAATTTCTGCCCTAGTAGCTTGTCCTCCCATTTCATGAGGGCTTCAAGCATGGTGATTGTTTTGTGCTCATGCATTCTGTAATGTTGTCGTGCATTACTAAACTTTTTTGACAAGAATCCTGCTGGCCAGCATTTCTTCAAGTCTGGCCCTTGACCATATACAGCTCCAATCCCTGCTTTGGAGCCATCTGTGATAACCCATATTGGCTCCAGGTTATGTGCATTGATCAGCTTCAGGATTGGAGCCCTGCATGCTAGTGCTTTGATGCTCTCAAAGCATTTTTCTAGTAGCGGTGTCCATGTAAAGGGACAATTGTTCCTTATACACTTCAATAATGGTGTGGTGTATGCTGTAATGTCCGGCATGTAGTGTGCTAGGTATTGTACCAGGCCTAGAAAGCATTGAACATCATTGAATGTTCTAGGCCGTCTCCACTCATGGATGCATTGCATTTTATCTGCATCAGCATGTATTCCTCAGCCGTCTATGATGTGGCTGAGGCACTCCATTCATTGAGAATAGAGGTCAACCTTGCTCTTGCTAAGGAATAGATGGTTGTCTCTAAGCTGTTGGAATACAATCCCTAGGTGCATTTTGTGTTCCTCAAGGGATCGCAAATAAATGAAGATGTTGTCCATATATACATGGACGAATCTGCCTATGCAGTCACGGAACACAGCTGTCATTGACCATTGGAACATGGATGGTGTGTTACAGTCACCCATTTGCATCACTTGGCTCCTGAATATTCCAAGGATGGTCACAAAGGCCATCCTGTGTATGTGGTTGGGTATGATGTGTATTTGTTCATACACTTCTGACATATTGAGTTTTGATTGATATGGTGCTAGGGCCATATCATTACAAATGATATCTTGGTCCAGAAAAGGGGTCACGTCTTTGATTGTGTTCTCGTTTTGCTCACGCAAGTCAAACACAGTCCTCAGTTTGCCACTCTTTTTTGGCACGCAGAGCATGGGCACTGCTTGTTGTGCCACTGCTGGTACCCACCATTTCGCGGTGGTATATCTCTCAATTTTCACCTAGAGTTCCTTGTGGAAATGCTCTGGGCATTTTGGCAGTCAGTAGCATATTTGCTTTCCAGGATCAACCAAGTTGATCTCGTGATTAACCTCCTGCATGGGTGGCAGTTCTAACAGGATACCACTGACAAGGTCAGCAATGTTTTTGTCCCAGCTCCTGCAGAGCTGGGGGATTGCATCATCCTGAAGGACGACGTCATGGGTCTGTGCAAGCCTGAAGTGCTCCGGGCACCCCTTGTGTCCCACTCCAGGCAGGGTTTGAATACTACTCCATCCCCGCATCCTCACTTTGTAGTGAGGATGCTTCTCCCTGCATATGTGGGGAGAGATGTCAGACAGGCCTTGTTGTGGCCCGTCTGCCTCATTTCAGGCCTGTATCCTGGTGTGCTGCCTCCTCGGGCAACTTGCTTGTCTGTCGGCAGGACATCAAAGGACACTTTCCCAGTGAGCACGACCTCATTGTTAACTCTGATAGCTCCTGGGCTATTAAAGTCCAGGATCATGCCCATCTTTCTAAGGAAAGGTGTGCCAAGTATCATGTCATAATATTCAATGTTGGCCACATTGAAATATTCTTCAACTTTGTGTTGACCAAACTTGATGGTTGTGTATGTTCCATAGTTGATCATGGATTGACTACTGATGCATGCCAACTGCAAGGCAATTGGTTGCGCAAGGGGGAATATCTGCATTCCTGTGGCTCATGTAAATTTGGGGGATATCAACACCCCTTCACTACTGCTTGTTAAGTTCACGGACGTTACCCGGAACTTCGGAGGTCGGAGACTCGGAGGTCGGACTTCGAAGGTATGCGAGGGGGGTAGGGACTTGGCTTCAACTTATGGGTTGCACCACCCACTATCGTTTGATCCCTAATTTCGGAGATCGGAGGTTCGGAGGTTCGGAGATTGACTAGAGGCTCGGACTCGGAGGTATCAAATAATAGTATCTAACTATAGAGAGGAATGTGAGAAGACTGGAGGTGGTAATGAGGAATTAAGTCGATATTCGAACTAAAGAACTGGATACAAGTTTGGAGGACTATTAATACCTCGTAAACTAACTGTATCCTAAGAACGTATAACAAGAAAGATATAAGAGGTGTATAACAAGCAGAGTTTGGAATAGGGTCGGAGGTTCGGATCGAGGGAGGCACAAGTATTCTACTTTGGGTCGTGAATGATGATTATACTTTAAGAGGTACTTTAAGAGGTGAACAACAAGAACTGAAACGGAACATAATAGTCACTTCGGAGTTTGGGGGTCCGAAGGTTCGGAGCTTCGGTGTTAGATCTCAGGGATCTAACAGTATTCCCCCTTTAGGGCCGAGCCCACGAGGCCCACGGAGATGATGGTGAGAATATAAGATCGGAGATTCGGAAATCAGTATAAGAATCAAAGGGGTTAGAAGGACTCAGCAAGATTTCCTTCTGCTGCCCACAACCACCCACAACCCAAGCCAAAAGAATGCCAAGCACAACCACACCGTCCTCTGAAATTGCATGCAAGTTAGCGGAGCTCCAGAAGGAGCTCGAGTCGGCCCAGGCGGCGGAGGAGGCCCGGCAAGTGGCCAAAGAAGAGGCTCAGAGGGCAGAGGAGGCTCGGAGGGCAGAGGCAGAGGCAGAGGTGGCTCGGAGGGTCGCTGAGATTCGGAGGAAGTATGAAGAGGATAGGGCTCGGAGCGAGGCGGTGGAGGTGGAGAGGAAATGACTCGAGGGGGAGGAGCACAAAAGGCAAGTTGCCTTTAATGAGGCACTTCGGCAGAGGCGAGCGATGTGGAAGGAAGAGCGTCCGAGGTCCGAGGGAGGTTCGGATGCCCCCGAAACCGGAGGCTCGGGGGTCCGCACACCGGCCCCGAACAAGGGGAAAGTGGCGGACCTTCGGGTCTGCAACAACTGCCGGAGGAGGGCAGTGGAGTGCGAGTGGGAGGACGGCGGTAAAGGTGAGTATCAGCAACTATCTTGTGCCTTGTCTAACCTTTCCTACAGGGACATCATGCCGTGCGTGTCGGGACCACAAGGTTCGCTGCGTCGTTGAGTCGGAGTCCATGGCTCCGAAGAAACGTGGAGCGTCGGAGGTGGAGGCAGGCGGACTGCTGTCCAAGAAAAAGAAGGTAGAGGTTGTCGTTCCCGGGCAGGGAAAATCTGAGGGGACTCCGAGGAGGTCGGAGTTCGAGAGGGAACTCCTGGCGTCCTTGACTCGTATCGGTGACGAGGTCCGGGGCCTCCGAAAAGCAGAGGAGAGGAGCGCGCAGAGGTTGGAGGACGTCCATGGGGCCATCTTGGACCTCATGTGGAAGGACTTGGGTTTGGATGCAGACGTGGAGTCAGAGTCGGAGTCGGAGGACTTGGAGGAGGAGCTGAGGGACTTGGAGGACGACGTGCGCCGGGACAAGAGGGGTTCGGAGTCCGGGGGACCGGAGGGGTCAGTCGATATGGAGGTCTCAGACAGTGAGGAAGAAACCTTACAGTAGATAGTTTTAAAATGACAATGACTTATTTTCTTAGAACTGCGTGAACTTAAGAATCAGCAAGCGGTAAAGGTCCAGGTTTGTGAGGATACGCTTGGTGAAAGTCCGAGGTGACTTCCAAGGCATGTCCGAGCTCGGAGGCCGGAAGCCAGGAGGTCTCCTCTTCTGTTCCTTCATATCCAGCCCATTTGACCAAGTACAGCAACTTGCACTTGCGTCGTTTGTCTATCCTAGAGTCCAGGATTTCAGAGATCTCGTACTCGGGTTCTCCGTCGATGATGATCGGAGGGTCCGGTGTCGAAGATCGGTTCGGGAACTCGTTCGGAGTTGTGGCTTCGAGCATCGAGACATGGAATACTGGGTGGATGGATCGCATGCTGTCCAGAAGCCGGAGGGTGAATGATACGGATCCAACTTGAGCTATGATCTCAAAGGGACCTAAGAACTTCTCTGAAAGCTTCTTTGAGGGCCTCGTAGTTTGGATGTGGTCGGACCGAATGAAGACCTTATCTCCTACTTGGAAGTTTGGAGGTGGAGTTCGGCGTCAGTCTGCGGAGGTAGAGTACTGTTTCTGTGCTTCGGAGATGGTCGTTCGAAGGAGTTGGTGTAGCTCGTCAAGGTCCACAGTGAAGTCTCTTGCTTTGATAGAAGCGAGATCTCGTTCCGGATGTACAGAGATGTTCGGATGGTAACCTTTGTTGGCAAAGAAGGGTGATATGCCGGTGGTGGCATTCGGAGAATTGTTGTACGCGAATTCTGCGATTGGAAGGAGATCGGACCAGTTGTCTTGCTGGTAATTGCAGTAAATTTGGAGGTACTGTTCAAGGGATTGATTCATGCGTTCAGTCTGTCCATCGCCTTTGGGGTGATATCCTGAGGTGAAGTGGAGCTTCATGTCGAGAGCCCTTCCGAGTGATCGGAAGAAGGAGGACACGAACTCCGAGCCTCGGTCAGAGATCACATGCGAGGGGACCCCGTGCTTAGAGAAAACGTGGAGGACGAATAGCTTAGCTAGAATCGGAGCAGTGATCATATCGAAGGTCGGAATGAAGATTGACTGTTTGGAGAGTCGGTCGACGATAACGAGGATGGTGTC
>QFFB01002361.1:0-48353 GCA_003316465.1 Ramaria cf. rubripermanens | reverse complement strand
GCCCGTGCAGTTCCCGTCGGAGAGCCTCTCCGAGAGCCTGGGGAGTCTCGGGCGCAGGCTCGGGCGCACGAGCTCGAACGCGTCGCGCATGTCGCGGCGCGTAAGCTATCTGATGGAGCTGCGGAGCAAGCGAGACCGCTCGGACACGGCGAGCATGCTGACAGTGGACGAGATCACGCAGGAGGTGGAGAGCCGGCGCGCGAGTCTAGTGGCGGGGGCGGAGGACGGGGAGGAGGATGACATGGGGACGGGCGTGACGGCTGTGGACGCAGAGGAGGCAGCGGACGCGGAGGTGGCGGTGGAGGAGGCGGACGCGGAGGAGGACGAGGAGGATGAGGCAGAAGCCACGGCTGTCGACGATGCGAGCGGAGGTGAGGAAGAGGAGCACAAAGCGGTGACGTCCGACGGAGGTATGTCCTTGCTTGCGCTCTGCGCACGCCGTTGACACTCCCCCTTAGGTAAACACGCGTTCAAGTGGATCAAGGGCGCGCTGATCGGCGCAGGCTCGTTCGGTAGCGTGTACCTCGGCATGGACGCGTTCCACGGGCTACTCATGGCCGTGAAGCAGGTCGAGCTCCCCACGGGCTCGGCGCCCAACGAGGAGCGGAAGAAGAGCATGCTGAGCGCGCTGGAGCGCGAGATCGAGCTGCTCAAGGAGCTCCAGCACGAGAACATCGTGCAGTATCTCGGTGTGTCCCGTCTCCACGCGGCCGGAGCGTACGTCCCCATCCCCTGCTGACCCCCCGCCCCGCGCAGACTCCTCGTCGGACGGCGTGCATCTCAATATTTTCCTCGAGTATGTGCCCGGCGGGTCGGTCGCGACGCTCCTGAAGAACTACGGCGCGTTCGAGGAGGCGCTGGTGCGCAACTTTGTGCGGCAGATTCTGCAGGGGCTGAACTACCTGCACGAGCGCGAGATCATCCACCGCGACATCAAGGGCGGGAACATCCTCGTGGACAACAAGGGCGGGATCAAGATCTCGGACTTTGGCATCTCGAAGAAGGTGGAGGACAACATCCTCTCGGGCGCGCGCATGCACCGCCCCTCGCTGCAGGGGTCCGTGTTCTGGATGGCGCCCGAGGTCGTCCAGCAGACGTCATATACCCTTAAGGCGGACATCTGGAGCGTCGGCTGTCTTGTCGTCGAGATGCTCACCGGCGAGCACCCGTGGGCCCAACTGACTCAGATGCAGGCCATCTTCAAGGTGCGCGCGCCCGTGGCGTTTTTCCTTCTTGTTCCCCCGGTCGTGTTAATATGTATCCGCGTGCTGCTGCATAGATTGGCTCCTCCGCGAAGCCGGCGTGTCCCTCCGATATATCCACCGACGCCGAAGACTTTCTCAACAAAACGTTTGAACTCGACCACAACCTCCGCCCCTCCGCCTCCGAACTCCTCCTCCACCTGTGGATCATCAAAGATCCCGCGAATCCCGCCTCTGCCACAAAATCCAAGACCGCAAAGACCCTCCCCACTGTTACCGTTACAGCATAGCCTGTGCCTTGTGTTCCTGCTGAACTATTATTATCATTTCGTCTTCATTGCCACACCAGTCGCAGACTATAAACTATTCGTATTGGTAGTACGTTACTGCAATCAATTGACACTGCATGCAGAGTCGCCACAGGCTTCCCTCACTTCACTCTGCGTCGCCTTCACCCCACTTGCGCTTCTTCCCACTCGGCTGGGCTTTTGCCCCGGGCCCCCAGTGGGATGTGGGGTTCTGCTGGTAGCGCACGAGCTTGACGTTTGAGAGCGCAGACACGTCGGGGTGACGCTTAAAGTTGGCCTCAAAGCTTGAGATAACAAATGTCAGTAGCCATGTGCGGAATAAGTCTAGCTGCCCTCTGGCACCCCCACCTGGATGCTTTTGCCAACAAAGCCGTGGCTGGTGAGCCGTCCTTTATGTTTTCCATCTTGACAGGATGGTGCTGCACGTGGCAGCGGAAGATATCGTGGATGACCTTTCGTGTAGCTGTCGTTTTGATGGAACCGGCACAGGCATGCGAGCGTGAGACGGAAAACCCGGCGTGCAGGAGGGCAGACCTGCGCGGTATGCTTAGCCTGGTCTCATGCGCACAATATCCAGGACTACTCACGCGACCTGCTCGAGCGAAGGAGATGTGCTGTGAAAAAAACCTGCTACCCTGGAGGGGGTAAAATAAAATGGCGCGTCGAGCTCCTGTTGACAACGCTTGATGAGAATTCAAGGATATGGGGTGGTGCGCGACGAGCCCTCACTTCATCCGCCAAGGTTACCATGCCCTTCATCCTAGAAGACGTCCCATACTTGGCCTCGTCACTCGCAATATGTCTGAGCAATCGCCCTGTGAAATCCTTGTCGTGCAAGGAACCCGACCACATAGGACCCGCGACCTGTAATGAAAGTCGGCGACTGCGAGGACGCCCTCTTCCAGCATTCTTACATGAAATACCCCACCACATTCGTCACAATGCGGTGGAACCGGGGGTCCCGCGTGGGTCTTGTACTGGAGATTGACATGACTCGAGGACTCAGTTGTTTTTTCAACTATCTTTCCAAGCGGCTGGGCGTGGAAGGATTGGCAGCCCGAGCAAACATAATAGACTGATGTTTTACTGATACTAGGCCATCAGTACGCGATGCCCGTTGTAAAGGCGAGGAAGAGCACACGCCTGTAAGCTTTTTTCACCTCTATAGGCGCCACATGAATTCGCACGAACATGCGGACATAAAAATCGATGGACAGCGAAAGGACAGGGTGTATGTATCGACCGTAGCGGGCAGCTGATGTGGAGATTGCATGAAGGACAAGCCGCAACGCCTGAAAGGCATGCAGTTCAGATGTTCCTCGGCTGCCTGATATGTACATACCACTTCGTGACAGTATTCAGCCTTCACAGGCACACCGCCATAATTCGCAAAACTACCGGAGAATAAAACATAAAACCATGGGTGTGACCCTCCTTGCTCACCATTTTTCAGGATAATTTGTGTTGCCGAGGACAGAGAGATCTGTACAGGTGACGCAAAGCAATCCTATATGACGACAACGGCGGGTCAAAATACAATTCATTTCAAGGTATCAAACAGTACCTCCATCGTTGACGCACTGCACCGCGGCATCGAGAAATGGTGCAGCTGTGCCATATGGATCAAGGTCCACGACGTCCACTCGTTGCCGCTCAGCGCGATGTGCATACATGAGTGAACTGTGAATTGTGAACAAGTCGTATGGAAATAAATCATGCGGTCACCGACCACGCATCGCCTTCATTGACTCTGACTTTTCCTAAGGAAGGTTTTTTGGGAATTCTCGGCAGAGTAGATGAAATAGCATTTTCCTCTTCGGGACCAGTCGCCTCCAGAGTATCTTGGGGGCCGAGTTCATTAAATAGGACATTTCGCTTCATGATTTCCGTAGCAGAGGGTGATAGATCATTAGCAATAACATATCTAAACGGAAGTCATTCTGAGAAGACACGTTGACCGGATGAGAGGGTACAGACTTCACAAGTGGGATTTCCTGTGCATAACGGATCGAGCGGAGGCCAGTGGCAGAAAGTGGCTCCAGGATCACCACTTTTTGAGGAACATACTGGCAGTCGTGGTATTAAAAACTTTAACAGGTCTCACGGTATTAGCTCCTGACCTCCCGCGGTTTCGACAGTCCAGTGGTGCTCTTCGATGCACTGGATTCCATGGTATCGTCACGGTCACCTTCTTGAGCACCCCTCCCGTTGGAAACACTTTCATCCGGACCTAAGGAAATGGCGGTACCCGGTGTATCTTCCGCATCCACTTTCAAACGCAATATTTACCAAAGAATCCACGAGAGAATGTGGGCAAGTCTGAATGTAGTAAATACCTTTTTTGCGCTTCGGTTCCGGCTGCTGGGCACCTTGTCCTTTCCGTTTGCGTTTATCGTCCCAACGCTTTTCTTTGATCTCGTTAAACTGCTCGCTCCATACTCGGATAGAAGCTACACTTAAGTCACGATTGAACTCTTGTACTGGATTGAGAAACGCTTCGTTAGAGGTTGGTAGAAGCAGCTTGGCTCCGTTTTCGCAGTGCAAGCGATAACCTTCGGGCATAACGATAGAGCTCATTGTTCTGCCAAAATATTGCAATACGATACGCGACCGAACTAGTTGGCAGTGCAGGATGGGCGAGTGACAGGGATGTGATTAGAACGTGACACGCGGTCAACAAATATTACTTACTTATACAGTACATCTATTTTTTATAAATCTATCGTATTGAAATACAATTTATCAATGTCCTGTTCTTATGCTGAGAGGCTAGAACATGCGTGGATCAATGCGTGAAAATGAACGTGATGATAAGAAAAGACTCCGAAAGCTACGCTAGCAACAACAAATGAGGCACTGAGAATAATTAGTAATAGTGTAAGTTCGAGGTCGATGATTCTAGCTCAGTAGAACACGTGGGAAGAGTTCACCACTCGAAGTCCTCGGAGACAAGCGTAATACTAGCTTGTTCGCCTCGAAAGAGACGAGATGGACTGATTTGTGCAGCCACGCTCTTCCGAACCATTGCGTTGAGTGATGTGGGACCGCAGCCTGAATAAAATCGTTAAGTGCTCAACCTTCCCTTCCCAAGTAAAACTTACATGTGACAACCATGGCTCCTCGAGAAAGACCAGCTTCTTCAGCCACGATTCGGTCGATTTTCGCTTTGCCAGGACGAGCGCATTCAGCAACAATGGGCATATCTTCGGCTTCTGCTTCATTCATACCGAACGTCGATGACCTTCGAGAATGAAAAGCCTTTCGTCCTGAATCCGAATCTTGAGCACGAAATGCTTCCGATTTGCCTCCTAACTTCTTCGAAGTATCTGCCGGGCCAGTATATAAGAAGGACGGCGGCGTGTCGAATTGAAGGACCACTGGGGAAGGTCCGTTATCGCCGGGACTCGACGGACTGGGTGGTTCATCCATAAATGGATCGGGAGGAATCTCAGACAACTGTGCAAGGTCTTCGGGAAATGCCTCTGGACGAGATCCTGAAACCTCATACGCGGGATTGAGGCGACTGCTCTGCGGCTGTGAAGACAACCGTGCCTCAGGGGTACGAGGGTCGGTATCCAACTTGGGTAACAAAGAATATCTTTGGGATTGCCTCGTTTTCGCCCGTCTTACTTTACCCTCCTTTCTTAATCTATAGGATAGATGGCCTTCACCAGGAAGGCGAGTGTCATCCTCCCCGTCGAAGTTCGTGAGGTCCAGCACATGCTCCTCGTGACCGAGGTCTCCGTACATATCCACAATGTCCGTTATCTCATGGCCAGTGCCGGCTTCTGTTTGGGATGCCACCATATACGAAGCATCAATAAACGTGCTGGATGATGCGCTGGAAGCCACGCTGATATCTGACCCGTTGGATTGTCGTCTGCGTCTCCTTGATTGCGCGAATTGAGGCGATGGTGGCGCTAGTGTGTCGCCTGGACCTCGATGTGAACGATGCTCTAACGGTGCGGACACAGCCCTTGACACTATGTTTGTCACGAAAATGTCCACCTGCAATGCAGATGTCGGAACCATGTCCATGCATCTTCGTAATGCTGTTGCAACCCATTGTATGTGGGCTATGGCAGATGAGTACGGGGCCATATACTTGCCAAAAGAACTCACAGAATTCCCTGACGATCCAAACGAACCTAACACGGCTGATCTGGGAAATCGTGTCATGGCTCCAACCTCCCGCTACTCCTCCAAGCATTGTACCATTTCTGCCGGCCAAGCACATACACACATACTCCAGAACAGAAATCCCAAAACTTACGCCCGACCCTCCAGCTATGACAAGGACAGTGGAGTACCATGTCCATTGGGCTCTAACAGAGGATCCAAAAGGACCGTCAATATACGCTCGTAATAAGATGCCCGCTCTTGGAGGGGAGAATGAGTACGGTGGTATATCACCGATCTCCCCCGAGTCCTGATGTCGTTCTATGTATGACCAGAGGTCTTTCGTAAAGCCAAGTCGCGCGCGGACAAGGATCATAAGTTCCCGGCCTTCGTCTGACGATGCTTCTTTATCGCATATGGACGCGATAGTGAACGGATGACTGGTGAATTTAGAGACGGAAGGTATGTTCAGAAGAATATGTTGTCCTGGAGCCCAGGTGAAGTGACGGGAAGGGATGAGTTTAAGTCGAATCATATGTCCCGGGAGAAGGGTACAATGAGCATAGCCTGGGGGAGGTACATAGGTTCCCTTCGCAATATGTTCCAATGGCCTCGACTGAGAAGAGAACTGTGTGCGAGCTGGATACCCTGACCCAAATCCATAGGGTGGGAACTCAGGTCTAGGTACGACGCTGCGGGGACCACCTGTCTCTTGTCCCTCAGTTAAGTGTCCAGGTCGAATCGGCATAACCTGGGACCCAACCCCACGATCATGGGTAACATCCACCATTTCCGTCACTGAGGGAGCAAAGAGCTGGTCTCTCCCCTGACTGGTGTCATATACGCCTCGAAAATGTTCCGGGATGCTGTAGCCGTGGCGTGCCTTATGAGATCCAACGCTAACAGGTTCGCCTCCTGTGGTCTTTTCATCTAGCAAAGCGACATAACGCTTACTTCTGCCGCTATGGTTCCCTCCTATAAAACCATTGATTTTTAAGAATCGAATCAGCCTCCAAAAGCGCTCTGCTCCCCATACGGCCAGGGCGGCCCAGCACCACCAACCAATTGGGGGAAAATGCATTGCAGAGAAAACGAGGGTTAGGGGCACAAATAACACGTGAGAAAGATAGAATCCTTCGTAGAAGTCGGTTCGGATTGGACGGAGGGATAATGCGACGAGCACCGTTAGAGATATGAATCCCTAATTGTACTTCAACAAAACGCAGACGACAATGAGAATCCGGAACACACCATCCACCCGAACACGAACTTGTCGTATTCAAACGCAAAGTTCCAAACAGGTGAAGGATTATCCGAGCTCCTCTTGTCCCTGCTCAATTGTACCCCCCAAAGAGCAACATGCAAGGCGGTGACGAGCCAAATAAGGCGGCCAGTCCAACGATGTAAAAATGCGAGCTTGTCGTTATAAATCTGAATCAAGAACGGGAGGGCAAATAATGCAAAGGGGGGCGATTTGAGTGCGAGGAGGACACATAAGGGAAACAAGGCAAATGCCAGGGTACCCGTCCGACCACCTGATGTCCACCATGCCTTTGGAATGGTGAAGTCAGGCTGAGAAGTTGTGGCGTTGGTCGAGGTGATATCTGGTCGTGGATTGCTTGATAAAGTCCACAGACGTGTGCCTGGTGCGATATAGTCCGGCCCAAGGAAACACAACAGAAATGTGGCGAGATACAGCGCGGCAAGAGAGAGAAGTTGAGCATTCGAAGGTAATGACAAGGGCTGCTTGTGAGGTTTGCCTTTACGGCGAGCCTCGGCCAAACTGTGTTGTTTTCTCCACGTCCTCCTCCTCAGGCTCCATTTACTCCAAACACACCCTATAAATCCCCCTCTTCCACCTGTCCAGTGCAGCACTGCGTATACGAGGAAGACGAGCGCTACGGCGAACCAGAAGACGTAGGTGTAGAGGTAGCTCGGCGTGCTCAACTGATGAATAGTCAGGTACGCGGTAAGCCACTCGTGATCGTCCTGTGTAGGAGGAGTTGTTGGATTTGGATCTATGGCAGCCGCTAGTAATACGGTGTTTAAGGATAGCTGTAGGAAGAAATGGCCCATTGAAGCGGCCTGGGTGGGGTAGGGACGAGAAGTATGGACGGACGCAAACGAGGTAGGCTAGCGGTTCTACTAGGGCCACGAACAGCGTGGCCTTTAAAGAACCCTCTTTTCAGTGAAATAAGCCGCTGGCTGAAGATAAAAGTAAGAACTGTGTAGTAGAGGCGGGGATGGTATCGTTGGAAAACGATTTAGCCTCATCCGCAGCCCACACAACCCTGACACATCTAAGGATAACCCAGCACAATCTATTGACTTCTCCGACAGACATGATGGTACGCCCCTACTTAGTAACTACACTACAACAGTTCCCGAGCGGACCTGCAGCATCGTTAGCCTACATCGAGTACAAGAGAACGGTCGCCTCACCTCCTTGCCAGTCTTCTTGATCTTCTCGAGAACCGTTTCGTATTCGACAGGGCCCTTTACGATAACTTCCTGCTTCTCCAAGCTGACCTCGTACTCGGTGACGCCTATGAAGCAATGCCAGGTTAGCTCAGAACGGTGTCTGTAGCGGTTCGCGCGAGTGTACCCTCCAACTTCGACAAGGCTCTCGTAACAGCCCCGGAACAGCCACCGCAGGTCATCTACATGTCGTTGAGCTCGGTCAACGTTCACGCAGCCCTCTCACCTTGACGTCGAATTTGTACTCGTGGTCCTTCTCCAGAGTCAGCCGCGCCACTACTCTCTGCGAACCTCACTCACAGACATGGTATGGTATTGCACTTAGAAGGTTGGAAATCGCTTGTTGCTGCGGTGTATGTAAGTATGTCTCGAATAGCTGTACGTGGTAACTGTCCGCCTTATATCCGGCCGTACATAGCACAGCTTACGCGATCGCCCTGACAGTCTTGATCAGCCTCATCAGGCCTCATCTGTAGCCTCCTATAATCTCCACATTTCGCCAACTGCCGGGCACTGCAAGATATCACATGTCAAGGTATCCATCCGCAAGGTCATCTATGACCTTCCATGCCATCTCCCCGTGTTTGCAACATTTCAACACGCTCGTCTTCATCCGTATCAACTGGTACCCATCCAGCTGCTTCTCGACTAAGTAATCGTGGGAAGTAAGACGTGATCCAAGCTGGAATCATTAGCAAGCTTTCTAATGGCTGACAACAGGTCAGGGTCATTGCTCACCCATCATTGGCTCCATCCGAGAACTACCGGCCATTCGTGAATTAGGTCGTTGTGTGACAAAGTACACTGGGATGCCAGATCCGATGAAAGCTACGGATTCTCGGTCAGTACAGCATGTGAATGTAGCCATCGACGTACCGATAGCTGCGAGGGCTTCCAGCGGCGCGGCAACGACTGGCATTGAGAGTAGGAACAAAGCAACCTATAAGACACTGTTGACAATTTGCACCCGTCACAATGTATGGATGACTTACCGCACAGAACACCAGTGGTGTAATTATCCATGTTCTATATGGTCTCTCTAGGTTAGGTTCCTTGATCCGTAAAACCACTACGCCCAAAACCTGCAGTGACCTTGTTAATAGATATTCTCCAATGCGCCACAAAGGGCAATTGCGAGAAAGCGACTTGCGGTGAGAAAATAGAAACTCCAAGATGCCACGCTGACGAAATTGACGAGCGTGCGGAATCCGCCTCCAACCAGGATGAAAGCTATCGTCAATAGTGCCTGCAAGCAGATCGCATTGACAGGCGTCTTGCGTGTCTTGTGAAGCCGACCAAACATGCTAGGCAGAAAACGTTCGCGACCGGCCGTGTATATGAGCCGTGAAAAGGTGAAAAAGGAACCTAGTGACAATCCATAACTAACAGTCAGTTGATACAGACAGCAAGAAACAAACCGTTCAAAGCCCCTATACACGAGAAAGCCACCATGCAAGCGAAGATCACACCTCCCATTTTCCCGAACAACGCATGTCCAAAATCCAGGGCAATGGTGTTGCTCTTTTCCACGGTGGTCTTTCCCCATGGAAATCAATTATAATACTGGTGAGACAGCGGATCGCTCACTTTGTCGAGCAAAACGAAGTAAGACACATTAGCCGACAGAAAGAGAACCTATGCAAGCTGTTATGAAAGAAAATGGCCATAGATTGCCTTTACTGACGATGACGACTGCCATACTGGTGTGTATCACACGAGGAAGATTCCTCTCTGGGTTTTTCATCTCCCCCGCAATATAGTTGGCCTGTTCCCAGCCGTCAAAGGCCCAAAGACCTGTGGAACTGAGTCTCCTAACCAAATATGAAATTGTACCGGCGGATCTCACCGGAATATAGTGCCAGGGCATATGAGGAGATATTCTCTGTAGTCCCAGAAAAGAGGGGCTCAGTAAGAGACGTCGAGGCCCGGCCTCGGGCTAATTGGATAATGCCCAGGGTGGCAATTGCCAGCTTCGTTACAGGTTACCTTAAGAACAGTTCAACTAGTTGCTGGACATACCAGAGCCGCTACCTATGTAACGTGACAGGGTACACGATCAGTGCACCCAGTATGTCGGTAAAACATACCTTCACAGCAGTAAAGAGCACCGCGGCTCTTGTTCCAAGCGTGGCCGCCGCAGCACAAAGGATCGTAACAAGCATGATTGCCATACAAGCCACCAACTTGATAGACCACCCTGGGATCTCATCCGCCGATACGTCTGAACGTGTCGCATGGAAAAAAAGTCGGCTCGTGTATTCCCTACCGAACGGCGAATATTATCAATGAAATACTAATCAAGTACGGACATATGACGCACCCAAAAATTAATGCGATTATCGCGTTACTACCAGGTTTCAAAACGGAGATAGCGGTCCATGCGAAAAGATAGGAAACAAGAGGGTGGTATGCGTATGCCAGATACGTCTGAGCTCCCCCGTTCAGGGGGATAGCAGCACCAAGTTCTGCGAAAGAGGATGCACCCGTCCACGCGAGAACGCCACTAACTAACCATACCAAAAGACTTGCCCCAACTGACTGCGTATTTGCAAGGACCACACCTGGAGACGAGCTATACACGATCATTGCGTTGAATCTGTGAACCTGAATAACTAGATAAGAACGTACAATATACCCGAGCCAATCTGTAATCCCGCGACTAAAGCGATACCTGATGTGCGACATAGTGAGGGCAGAGCAATGGCTGAGAGAACTAGACAGGAAATTTACCCTTGTATAAACCCACTGTCTTCTCAACGACACCACCATCATCTCGTTCTGCCTCGCTCAAGCTAAGTGGGAGAAGATCTGCCTGGAATTGAAAGGCACCGATGGAACTTGAGCGCCTTGAACGCGTCCGATGCAGGCTCAACGGCTCCGCGCCTTCAGAGAGCTCGAGGGCTCGTAAAGAAGACTCTGATGATGTATGGGAGTGAGGAGGAGATGGGTATCCGTCCCGAACGCTTCGTGGAGACTTCATCGGGGCATATTGACCTCGCGGTGAAGTGGTCGCACTCATGAGGGGTCGCCAAAAGGAAGCTGATCGTACTGGCGACCACAAGGACCCATTGCCTCCTTTGTGCGCCCCAATCCAGGAATTTGGACTCCGTTGCCAGCCTCAGGTGCAATATTGTGCACCCCCTATACCTGGTTGGGAGAGTTTAAAGGCTTACATCCGAGATAAAAGATTTCCATTGGAATCTGCAGTAGCAACGCCCGTCCCGCCTCGCGTTAGACGGTTAGCAATGACCAGCACATACGCAGCACTCTTCCGAAGACTCTTCAAGATTGGAGGAGCAGCGTGTGCGAACCAAAAGGTACACTTCTGCGCCATGTTGTTCGCCTCGAACATTTTCTCCTTGGGCATAGTCGATACAGTCATCTTTACATTCGCCCCACCAACGATCTTTCGCGACTCCCTTAAGTTAACAGCTTCGTCTACGGCATGTTAGCACGCTAGTCAGTGATGCTAAGCCAGAGCCGGATTTCTACATTTTGGTATGGTTCTACAATACCCTCCTAGTTGAAAGATGGTTATGTATGGAAAGCAGGTCATCAGACATCCGCCTCATACAATGATAACTACAACGTGCTCATTTGCCTGATCGCCAAAGGTGGTGAAGGCTTGAATCATCTCTCAGCTTTGCGTAATGTTACGCGAGATTGCCCTTGACGATATGTATTGCCACTCATGAATGAAGGATCTTTGGTATGATAATTATGGTGAACTGGTTCATGCTGTATATCAGGTGATCAAAGTTTCTTCTCTCACCCTCTTGTCTAAGCACTCTAGTTTCCTTCCGAAGGGTCTTGCTTTTTGCTACGAGCTTTTGGTCGCATATTTTGTAAGCTCGCCATGTCTGTTTCTAAAGACAGATAGAATAAATTCCTAGCGTCGAAGACAAGACACTGGATTTTGCGCTACCTAAAGACAGATAGAATAAACTACATATTTCGTTAGCCACAGATTCTTGCAAAGTCGACTACGGTACTTACTTCCTAGCGTCGAAGACAAGACACTATGAAGTAGTTCACAAAATACACTATTTGTACATATAGCCTGTCTCACAAAATAGGAGTTGCGAGCACAGACCTATTCTCGCGCCGAGTTGAGCCGAGCTACTCGACGCTCGTTCTCCTACAGTTTCACTGTATGGCCAGTAATGATCCACGTTGTATTGTTAAGGATATTGATCCATTCAATCCCATCCACGCGCGTTCTTAGTGGTCTTTCCAACAAAGGCTTACGGGGTAAATGCGACAAAGAGAGTAGAGTCGCACTTGTGAGACTGAACGCTGTTAGAGGTTTACCTCCCTTCCGGGCAGATGCCTGGAAGATGGGGAGAATGTTTCCCAGATATTTCCAGGTGATCCTCAACATTTTGAGCCCTGACCGTGGGCTACGTAGCTAACTCTGCGCAACATCTCGATGAGCCAAGGACGCTTTTAACCCAATTGTTCACCCGGATGACATTAAATATCTCGCTCTCTCGCCCCACCATGTCGCAGGCATTGAAGTACATTCGCCTGTTCGGTTTACCCCGTCCTCGGAGAGTTTTACCTCAAGGGTCCCGGGCCGCTAGGGCCACCAATTAAGAAGTCCGAAAACTTTGCCGTAACCTGCGAAAGATGCTCTCGATAGAGGACCGGTTATGAATATGAAAGGTGTCTATGAGAGCACAGGTATATTAAGGACATAAATCTAAGAATGATGACCTGTTACAGTTTCGGTATTAGCTACTAGTAGATTCAGGTCTATCTTCCGCTGTCCCTACTACCGCCCTCACGAGAAGAATTTGGCCTCCACATGGTCACCCTT
The DNA here is from genome assembly GCA_003316465.1 of Ramaria cf. rubripermanens. Taxonomy (NCBI): domain Eukaryota; kingdom Fungi; phylum Basidiomycota; class Agaricomycetes; order Gomphales; family Gomphaceae; genus Ramaria; species Ramaria cf. rubripermanens. The sequence continues at coordinate 35,427 of QFFB01002361.1, read as the reverse complement.
TGTATGTAGATCAATTAATTCTTAATTGTTACATCTTTTACATTTTGAATAATATCCTGTTAAATGTACGCCAGGCTGAACTCATCGCTGGAGTTATTCATCGTTACTTTCCTTGCCGCTACTCAATATTGTTTCTGGGTGGCGCAAGTCTAGCCTCACTGCCATTTGCTTGACTTGGTCAAAAACTGCCCGAAGCTTTTCCTCACCCTTCGAGGTCAGGATGTCATCATTCCACCACTTCTTTGATGCCGATCATGCGTGCGGTGATGGACCTGTATACTGCAAACAAGGTCCCCATCACAGTCATGAAGCCGTAGAGGTTTGAGAAGGGGCAATCTTCTATGAGTTCGACTATCCTTGGCGCATCCAAATGTCAGCCTTTTGCCCTGGAAGCCTGGTTATTTGCATCGATAGGGTGATGGTGCTGCTCGATGACCTATATGAACTACTTATTGAAGGGGAAGTCAAAACTTCCACGGGTCTGCATAGGGGCAATCTGGGGTGCTACTATGTCGCCCGAATTAAGGGGAAACGAGCGGCAAGGAGCATGGTGTATGAGCCATACCAATCTTTCTTTGGTGGCATTAGGCTTCAGGAATTTGCAGTCATTCCTTTGTGGAAATGTACTTTGTTGAATGTGATATGTTGATCGCAGATAGGAATGATATTGGTGGTCAAGAGGTATGTTGTCTGAGTTCTCCGAGTCAGAGCCATATGAATTACATAATATGACATCGCCATAGTACTATGAGGTCATATAAAGAGGTGGGGAAACTTCCACTTCAGCCGTTGAATGTCTGCGTACGGTAAGATAATTGCATACAGCGGTTTATACAGGGTCACGGTGCCAGGAGGACAGCTTGATCATGGACGGAAGACTCTACCTGTATATCTGCAGACTTGAAGACAGATGGTTAATGGCCAACAAGCTTGGGGTCAACAGCTGGGAGACCACGAGTTCGGAGGGAGCGATCGATACGTCAGTATCTTCGTCACAGAGGCCCTTTTCAACAGCCTTGGCTGATCTTCGGACGAAGAGGCGCACAGCCCGAGGTTGCTAGCTGAGTAAATACAAAATACACTTACTGTAGAGTTGGAATTCTCAACACAAAATGTAACTACATATAGGCAAAGATAAGTCCATCAACCGTAGTGTCCATCGTACACCGGGAAGTGCCATCTAACGCTCATATGGATTCTTCTCCTTTTTCCATTGCTGTTTTTTCGCACTGGCGGCCGAGCTATTCCAAAAGAGAAAGCGTGAGGTATGTTTATCTGCCCCGGTCTTACGGGACGTCGATGACGACCCCGCGAAGAGCAACTGCATATCGTAAGACAAGTTATTACAAGTGCCGCAGTCGGCCATAAGAGACATGACACACTGCGAATACGCCCCACAAGCCTGCTGTCCCCGCACCCAAGGCCATGAAAATCGCCAGAGGTCCGACCTGAGATGCCGGTGTATTGTAAGCGAGAAATGCACTAATGAGCAAACCAAAGGTGATTGGAACAAGAAGAGGGTGTCCATATGAACGCGTTTGACTTGAGCTCGGTGGTATCATGGGCGAGTCTGAAGGGAGCTACTCCTCGTGGCATCCATCAATAGATCATAGGTGATTGTTCCAGAATCAAATACCGAAATTACGATCCCGACAGCTACAGACAGTGCGAGTATAGCGAAATGTGTCGATAAAAAACGTTCAAGAGGCGTTAATTTGTATTCACGGTGGTCTCCTGGGCCATCGCTAGTAGAGGACAAGAACAGCAGGAAACGAGGGAAGCCGAGGAATGGGATCGACATCATTACAAACCTGGCACAGTTGAATTAGCATCTCGCACTTTATCCCAAATTGCAAACTTACCAGGTCGCTGTCGCGTACGTCCATAATGCGATTGTACTGTCTGTCGTCATATCACGAGAGTCTTCGATGATGGAATTACTTGGGTTATTGTTATTGTCAGCTATCGTCTTGTTTCGTCTTGCGACTCTTGCCGCCATCGACAAGTCTTCCATTTCCATCCGAGATACTTACAATTTGGCTGGTGCCAGAACAGGGGGTAAAGTATTCCCAGCACGTGATCCTCACGGTGAAATTTACAATGTTACATTTAGTGCTGTATAAGTACTGTATTACAACCTATGCCCACATACAAGTACAAAAGAGAATTCTACAGTGTACTACGATATTCACCAGTTACTGGATTGTCCCCACCCAGAAGTCTTTTGTAACATTACGCCGTTCGGAGGTGGCGGCATTCCACCAGGAGGGCCAGATGGTGGATAGCCACCATAGGGCGTTTGGCCATATGGATAACTCTGAGGAGCAGGCGGTTGATATGTGCTTGGAGGAGGGACTCGAACAGAGTGGTGGCCAGGGGTAGTATGGCCAGGGGTACGACCAGTTGCCGGCGTACGTGCGGGAGTCCGGCCACCATACGGTGTCTTGCCACCTGCGCCACTAGGATTTTGGGACTCGTGCATGTGTCTGAAATGAATCATCAGCCTTGCCAGACAGGTAACAGATACTCTGACCAACCTATACTTGAAGGCATCGCACAAGCTTGGCACTGTTGGGACTTGTGTGTCGAACAGGAAGTAGGATTCATTCGAAACTCGCACCGGCTGTGAAGGCGAGTAAGCCCAATGACGACAGGCGCAGAGAAAGGTCATCCACTAACCCAAGTCTGAATGGCAGAAGTCTTGTTAGCGAGGAAAGCCAGATTAAAGTGTCCAGGCTTTTTTCGATTCAACCCAAAGGCATAGACACTTTTATTAGGGTTCATGGTAACGTAGGTTTTGAGATAGGCATCTAGACAGCGTTGTCAGGCACTCTCAGGAAGAAATGTAAGTATTGCGTACGAAGCTCGTCTTCACTCCCCCCTTTGAATTTCTCATGAGCCATGAGCTCTTCAGTTTTACGTGCCATAGCTTGCACGTAATTAACTATAAGTTCATCCAGGTCAGAGAAGGTTTGCTTGGATTTGCCGTTATCAACAACAAGACTGCTTCCGACAGCCTGCAGATTTGGGTCTGCATTTTCATCCACGACGTCTAGGACAATCCCATCAGAAGTTGATGCTTTATGGGAGAACGATTATATATACCTATGTGCTGGTAAACGCCATCGTCGACCTTCCAGGTGACGGCAAGATGATCCATTCCCTTAGAGGATGGACGAATGACCACATCTCCCCGTTGTTGCTTAGACAGATACGCCTCAGCCTGCGCCGAGTTGAAGTTGTGGAAGTCTGGATGTTTGATAACACGTCTAGCTTGCTCAACTTCCCGACGTTTCTTTCGCGCGAGAAGGTCTTGGTCTTTCTGCGCTTGGTTCATGTCGTAGTATTCCTGGTCAGGTTTGATGCGGCGGAAACTTGCGTCACCCACACCCACGTCCGCAGGTCGGGATGAGAGTTCCACCTGAAACTGCTCCACGTTGACTTGAATGATGACACCCTGTATCGTCTGGCCCTTCTTGACGAGATCACCCGGTTTGGCGTCGGGATGGTCAGACAGATATGTGACGTTAATGATACCTTCGATGCCAGAGTCAAGTTTGACCACAATCCAGCTATTTTGAATTCGTACGACCATCGCTGATACGATAAGCCCGATACGAAGCGTCCGTTCCGTCTCTCCGGAAAGCATAGTGAGGGCATCCCATGACGATGGAAGCCTGAACTCTTTGCGCACCTCGCGGAATGGCCGCAAAAGCTCGTCCTTGATCACATTAAGGGTGTGCCGTTTAAGATCATCGTTACTCTCATACATGTTAACGGCGAAGTCGTCGAGATTGAGCTCATCAAGTTTAGACACGTTGTCTTTGTCCTGCATGATGAGCGATATAACATGAGAAGGGTGATCATCATGCACATCTTCGTCGTCAAGTTCGAGGGCATCTGTTGCCATTTTGCGTGCAAGTTCGTAGTCTTCGGGATGTACCCGAGTATCATCTAACGGGTCGCCTACCTCGGATACGTCATGCTTTCTGATATCCCTCAACTCGGGATCTTGACGTATGCGAAGAAAGCCAGCAGCATTCAAATAGACCTGTGTCGTCAGTAGTGAGTTTTTAATGAATTGGTCTCGATTAACCAATGTCCCGCCCTGCGTGGCACGTCAACTGGGGAAGGAACGAATAGGGGGGAAGTCATGACGGACCAACTTGACGATCTTCTTGATTAACACTTGAGCTTTTCTCGGCCCAAGACCCGAAATGTAGGGCAGGAGAAGCTGATAGTATGGATCATTGACAGCCCTGTTGATGTCCACTCCCACAGTATTGACGATGTTGACCAAGGCCCGCTCTAGCGCAGTGAGAAGTTTCTCCTTAGGTATCTGCTCACAAGTGTCAGGTATCACTTAACAAACCACGGATGGGACCTACCAATTGTTGGCTGTCTTCATCATATGTAATGGCAGCCATGTCCCGCCCAAGAGCAGCGTACTCATTCATGGGGCTTTGCGTATACCGTGCCAACCCAACGCAATACTTAGCAGTCAAAGAGAGGGCGCTAAATTCCTCTGCTGCACGCTTGCTGTGTTGATATATCCGCGCCGAGTCATCATGTACATAAATGATGGGTGGGTGGCCTTCTTTGCCAGTAGGACTGGTTGGCCGGGGTGTTCGGCTGCCCATATTCGTGTGATTTGCGTCTCCCCAGGATCCTGCACTGGCACCAGCACCAGCACCCCATGCACCACTGTTACCACCTGTATCACCATGAGATCCGCCCCATCCAGAGCCTCCACCCCAACCGCTACCACCAGCTGCACCTTGGCCAGAATTACCCCAACCTGATGCTTGAGAGGCGCCTGGAGCAACTGATACACCATTGCTCGAAGGATGGCCCTCGGGCTCACCGGTGATGACCTCTTTTAACTTGCTAACGAGCACCGTAGTCTGGACACTGAAGCCGCCCACAACAATGACGTCGGGGATCCGGCGCTCCAACAAACTCTTGAATTCCTTTTCATTGTCTTTGTCGGAAAGATTATCTAATTTGCAATGCTCTCGAAGACGTCCACCATCATCCATAAACACGAGCGAAATGGCATCGACTTGAGGGTCGCCTTTACCCCAAGACACAGCAAGGACCGATGGTGTCTGGCCTTTCTCCATTTGGGGAGTTCTAAAAGGTTGGACATTGATTCGCTAAAATAATTTGACCAACATTATGACGTGGTACGGAGAGTACGGTGATGAACACACCTCCTCGAGCACATCCCCACAGTTTGCAGCAAGGAAGTCTTCAACCTCCTCCCTGATCCATTCACGTGTCCACTTGCTACCTGCGGGTAGCAAGTACTTCTCCATGGCTTCACGCACGACTTCAGCTCTCTGGTCATTCCATGCTTTGGCGGTATCGCTATAGCTATCCGAAGTATACGCATCAAGTAGGCGTTGTTGGAATTCGTGCTGCTTCTCCGGAGGTAGATGTATGTTTACTGTCACGAGGTGATCGCCTTCCGCGGCAAGAATGTGGAGGAACTGAGGCAACTCCGTCATAAGCGTGGCTGGCTTGTCCTGCAAATATTTAAAGTTCTGCAAAGAAGTTAAAACGTCGCGGAAGTGTTAAAATACCACATGACGCGTACATAATACTTGTGATGATCATCGATTTTGCTGACACCTTTCTCCGTCGGTAAGACAGAGACGCGTGCATCCGTCTTGAAAGTCTCCCTGATAGCTTTCCGAAGTAATGGATCTCGACCAAGTTCGGTTGCGACGATCATGCGCGCCCTCTTAAGAACCTCATCAACAGGTAGGCCTCGAGTTGCGTCCATATCAGTGTATTGTTCCGCGTACACCAAAGGCGGGACATCGGGGTCTTCAGGGAAAGTCAGCTTCCGTTCCGAAGAAAAATTCAGCACAATGTGGTGTGGAGCAATGCCGAACTCTCGCGCCAACCGAGCCAAGGGTGTCTTTTTCGCAATTTCATACGCAGAAATGCGGCTGGGCATTTTCATCTTCCTCTCTTCAGGCTCTTCATCATCGTGGAAACGTAGGGCTGTGGCGTCTGCCTTTTGATCTTTGTATGTCATGCTTAACCATTCTGTCGCATCCGCAACAGACTCGATGCTGTCGATAGCAGGACGCAAAGTATGTTCGAAGTACTCATCCGTGACGCCGAGTCGTGAATAAGCACCTTCGAACAGCTTTTTACGTTCCACAAGAGCTCGATACTTCTGTCCAAGTGAATAGACGCGCCATAGTTCGTCCCTCTTGAGCAGCTCGACACTGCCTCTAGCAAGGGTCGGATCGAAATGCGAAATGTAATCCCGACGGTGAGTATAAATGTATGGCACCTCAAGATTCTGGCAAAGAAGATAATTCAGAGACCGCTGTACCGCAAGAATGAGCGGCTGCAAGAGGTGAGAGAATTTGGACTCGGGGACAAAGAACTCAGTTTCGATTCGGCGGGATATACGCAACGCAACCCATTCAGACGCAGCACTCAGCTCAGACTGGGGGAAAGGTGAATTGTTGACCATCGTTGCCGACTCAGAAAGCGACGATGTCACGAGTTGCATGCGTTCAGGAATATCCTTTGCACGGATCCAATCATCGTCTTCTGTAAGAAGGCGTGCGCGTATTTCGGAGGGTTCGAAGACCTAAGCGACTTAGACTCAAGGGACAAAGAATAAGACACAGGGCAACTCACATCCTGGTATCGCATCTCAGATTTGGGCATAATGTCATCTGCTGCAGTGACATCGTCCTCTTCGAGCGCCCAGTCATAGTCCGTTCCATCTCCAAAGACGTCAAAGATTTCATCCCAGGCACTTGAAATTGGGGGTCAGATATATTCGCCTGTAAATTAGTACAACACACCTCGCGTCTATACCAACCATATCCGGCCTGCCCAACGCCTTTCGTCTCTCCCTCTCGATCCTAAGCCGTTCTTTCCTACGCTCCTCGCGTTCTTCCTCACCAAGATCTCCCATTCCATCGTCTTCGAGATCATCATCAATAAAGTCATCATCCATGTCTACCTCGTCATCCAAGTCTCGGCCCCCACCACGCTCATCATCCCAAATACCGCGCACATCATCCGCAGCTGGTGGTTCCACTCCAAGATCATCTTCATCGTCAGAGAATTGATCGCCGAGAAGAGATTTGAACGGTTTAGTTTTAGACCCCACGGGTGACTCGGATTCACGACCTCGCCGTAGACGAGTAAGCTTGTTTTTGCGTGCTATACGGGTGCCAGTGTTTTCTTCAAGCAAATCAAGATCATCCTCTTCTAAATCTTCTTCGAGAGCTGTGGGAAAGAGTCAGCAATATCAACATGCGATGGAATGCCATAGGCAACCTCTGTTCCGCCGCCTACGCTTCTTGCGTCGGCGGCGTTGTGTAGCTTCTTCGCCACTTCCTTCATCTTCCTCTTCTTCATCATCATCCGCGATGAATCCTTCCCTGACCCTGCGTGCCTCCTCTTCGTCCTCGTCTGGCTCCTCAGAGCTATCGTCGGACACCATGGTGGGCTCGCCATTATCTGCATCGGACCCAGCTGTTGCCATTTCCTGGTCCTCTTGTGCCTCGTGAGAGATCTTATGATCCATGCCTACCTCTGAAGATAGCATGATGGGATCTGGAAAGGACATGGTTCACAGAAGAAGGGTAATCTCCAAAGGTATGATGACTAATCACTCTGTAAAAGACTCGTAGACAGCTAGAGACACAACATTGCTCGCACTAGAATGCAATGAGGGAATCAGTTACTCAAGAAAATACATGCTCCCTCGATAAGATAGAAGTTCCTGGTAGCGGTGGTAGCCCAGGACTTGTCCTAGGACCACCAGACCAAGCCATCGATGAAGCAGGTCACCAGGAACATGTACCCTGTACCATCTCTCGCATGCGGCTCTATTCCATTTCAATATAATCATCGCCTCCTCTGCCCTTAGCCTCAAGCTTATGCGCGCGTTCCATCATCTCCTTGATCTTGGTCCACTGCGCATTAATTACACCTCGCCCATCCAACCAGTCCATCATCCCGTCAGCGTCATCGAGGTCGTCCGGTGGGGCTGGTCCATTGGTCGCCGGAAAGAAAACCCTCCTGCCATCCCTTTTTCCGATGTTGAGCTGTGTGGTGGTTTCTCTGAGATGATCCACTTCCTGGCGGAGAGCGTGATAAAGAATGTACTTGTGATCGTCAATCAAAACAGCCTAAATACACGTGCCACATGATATCCAGGAAGACAACATACCTCCCAGTGTGTGAACGTGTGGCTTGCAGTTGGTCAGAACGGCATAAATGGAGGCAGGCTGTCACTCACAAGACTTGAGCACGCGCAGCACAAAAACGGCCGAGGTTCCAGTCGGCGGCGGCATGGTCTTCTTCCTCATCTTCTTCTACATCCCCACGAGGCTAAGTAGTGCGATATAATAAGTCCGTCAGCCAGGTTAACATAAGATGGAAGTAACAAGGGGACCTCGTATGTTAGTGAGTCATATGCATGGCCCGACAAGACACCACGCAGTGTCGCAACTCGACTACTTATATGACAAGCATCGCAGATAGGAATGGAGAATTCCAGGTGCTCAAGCCGAAAAATAGGAAATGTCTGTAGAGGGGTTTTGAAATCCGGTTTCCAGATGGAAGAAGTCACCAACGAATCTCTTATACCAGACAGTTTTCGTCGTGTAATGGCAAGAGGCACAGAAAAGTAGTCCTCTTATATAGGCTAAGATTGAGTACCTATTAGTTTGGAACGAACTCACTTTTCAAGGCTTTTGCCACAAAAGATTGCCGCCTGGGTGGTTCCTTCACTGCTAAATGCACGAACAGTTGACAGATTACTTTGAAATGGTGGGAAAGATCCTGACAGAAGGTTGCATTAGCTCGACGAGTGATGCTTAGATTGGAACGAGATGTACTTGGAATGTACCCATGCTGAACATCGTAGGTAGCTCGGGGACATCTTCTACACCATCATCTTCAACAATGAAATCGCTATCGTTTTTTTCCTCCGATACAGCTTCGTCTAAATTGTTGTCGTCATCTGAGATGGTCTGGGTCGGACGTGCACCAGCAAATATTTCATATTCTGCTGGACGTTCTGGGTCCGTTGATTCTGAACCATCGGTGTCATTTTCGCTTTCAGACATAGCTATTTGGCCTCGCCTACGGCCTAAAGCAAGATTACAACATGAGATTGATCAACCGCGAGATCAATGCGCTACCCACGCTGAAGTCGCTCCAAATTTTGAGCGAAGGCACTCTTCTTAGACCGGTCTCGCAGACGTGAATTGATTATCACTGATGATAACAAGACTTGTGAGGCTATTGAGGAACAACACCTTAAGTGACACGAACTATCTTCATCCACCTCATCTATCAAACTTTCGTCTTCATCCTCTGCTTCAAGTTCTGGATCCTGGGGCCTCTTCCCTTTGACAAGCCGTCGCTTCTTACGAGGCTGCTGTGATTCGCTCTCGTCAGAGACGACAATATGATGATGAGACTGCTTAAAACGAGCTGGGCGTGTTCTAAGAGTCGTTCCATCCTCCGAGGAAGATGAGTCCACAGAGATCACGGGCGACGTCTGCGCTTTATGTTTGCGCGTTGAGTAACGACGGGGACGAATATCATCTTCATCTGTAGCTTGCAGGGGACTCGGAGGTAAATCCTCTCCAACTTCATTCATTCCATGCTCAAACTGAATCTTCCCAGGATCGGAACCATTATCGCTAGAGCTGGGTTGAATAGATATCCTTCTTCGTTTTGGTGAGTGCTTTGTAGGAGAAGAACTGCTCGCATATTCGAATAGTGTTCGTTGCCTCTTCCTAGATGATGGCATGGCGGAATCAGTGTGTCAGGCTGAGTGCGAACTTAGCGTGGCGGCTTTCCATGAAACTCTCTTTCTCTCTCAAAGGCAAAGCAGTAGGCACTGCGCCGTCATTGAAACCAGTTACTCCTTTCGCATCTCTTGACGATGATACACTTGATCAAGCTCCTACGGCATTGACTGGTCGCGCTGAAGCCCAGAAGCACCTCGTTGCACAGAGCTCCAGCGCAACTTCACGAGCAACCAGGAAGAAACTCGAAGAAGAAAAGAAATTAGATAAGACAATATTCGAATATGATGAAGTCTACGACGTCATGGAACAAGCGAAGCAACGAAGTAAAGAAAAGCGAGATATCGAAGCACAAGAGCGAAAGGTGAGGTGTATAAGGTCTTATTATGACCCTCCTTCACTGACATACATGATTTGAAGCCCAAATACATAGGCTCACTCTTAACATCCGCGGCTACCCGAAAATTGGATTATATACGAGCGGAGGAGAAGATGATACAGCGAGAACGAGAACAAGAAGGGGATGAGTTTGCAGACAAAGAACAATTCGTGACTCAAGCATACAAAGATCAAATGGCTGAGGTACGGAGGGCGGAGCAAGAGGAAAAACGACGGGAAGGTGTGTAACTTTTCTTGGGCATAAGCGTTCTTCTTATAGTCCGCCTGACAGAATTGACGAAGGAAAAGAAAGGGCAATCAACGGGAATGGCCCATTTTTATCGCCAGTTACTGGAACGTTCCGAGGAGGAACATTCAGCTACAGTGACGGCCACTGCACAGTCGTCACAGCCTGTAATTGGTCCCCGGGGACCTAACCTAACTATCACGAAGCCCATCGGTTTTGCGGACAAATCAGACCTAGAGCTTGCTCGTGCTGCAAGAGCGGAGGGAAAGGAGGTGGAACTCAACGACGACAATCAAATTGTGGATAAACGAGAATTACTTTCAGCTGGTTTAAATCTCGCTGCTCCTAACACACGTCAATTGGGAGGTCTTCGAATCTCTAGAACAAAGCTAGCAGCTGAAGGACAAGAGGTTCAAGCTCATCGAGCGACTGGAGCAGCAGCAAGTCGCCGAGAAATCAACGAGCGCAGGGCCAGGGAACTCGAAAGACAGATCGCTGAAGAGCAGGAAAGGCTGGATCAACAGAAGGAACGAGAAGAACGAGAAGAGATGGAACGGGTGGTGGCAAAGAGAAATGACGATGAAGCGATTGAGAACGCTCGCTTTCGATATTTAGAGAGGAAACGTCGGAAACTTGAAGATGGCACTGCCGCGGTGGCAGGGGAAGTAGCGTGAGAGCATAACGCTAATAATTGTACGATGGTGTGCGTAGGCGTACTCTACTTAGTGCCACTATATCGATGTATTATGTAACTATGGACTCATAGATGCGTGCCAACGTGCCAAAAGATATTGTTTTGCAAGAGGTCCGTCTTCAGTTGATCGGCGCGGCGGAACTTCGTCTAAACCCTCTGGCCTCCTGCGGTACGAAGATACGATCAAATTCCCGCAGAAGTGTTCTGGCGGATGGTCGATCCTGTGGTCTCGCCCTCAGCATATGTTCGGTGAGAATCACTAGCTCAGCGATGTCGAAGCCTGCAGCCTATGGACCGTAAGTATCAATGCCTGCGCTGTGCAAATGAGAGGAGAATGACCTTGCAGGCACGGAGAATAATGACACCCAAGGCCCAAATATCGACCTTAAAAGGACAGCAATCTTCCCCTCTCTCACATTCCGGAGGAGGCTCTGTTCCCCGAGCGCAGCGTACTACGGGAATCATACCAGGTTGAAAACGGCGAGATAGTTCGAAATCGATATATGCGTATGAACCCGTAGAATCTGTCAAGATATTCGAAAGGGAGACATCGAGATGAGCCACATAGTGGGAATGCATAAATTCTAGGCCCTAGGGACATGCGATCAGCAACGGCTTTATAGCCGAATGTGATACATACAAACCTCGATGCACTGGCGTATAGCTTGTAGGAATCCACGCAGTGAACAAGGGGCACAATGAGCTAAATTCGAGGACCATTCTTCTTGAATGACCAACGCTAGCTCGTCCCGAGGGACTCGGATAATATCTAATATAGCTATAAAGATAGGATGAGCGCAAATCAACTCTTATTCTATCAGCTTACGGATGGTGTGGTTGGCCGGGTCGCGTCTTAGATTTGGAGAAGATAGGTATTGAATTACATCCAGTTCATGACTATGTATGCCCACTGCCTTGACGAGAAGCTTCTTTCCGTCTCGTGCTCGTGTACCTCGAAACAAGTTGTCGGGCTTTCCGACTCGTCGATTAAATGGCTGGACCGGTGATGTCGGGTTCACTCACAAGACCACGATCTTTACAGAGGTCGTCCTCATCATCGCCATCGCTGGGGTATCCCAACCATGTCTGCGCTCCCAAAAGATGTTTCGAAGGCAGCTCCCGGCAACCCTGAGCAGCCAACTGTTCGTAAAACGCCCTGACATCACGAACGGTGTCCAGGCGGTATCCGTGACGGTCGAGGACAGGTCGATGACGGCTCCACTCTGGAGAGATTCTGGAATCGAAGTCGTCATCGTCTGTAGCCACGGATGAGCTGGGGGAGAGAGGGTCTTCATGCATATTAGCAGATGAGCCAGGGAGGAAGGAACTCGTGTGAGTCTCGAACGCGAGTGAGTTGCGAGGGGGCGCGAGTAGCAACGCCCGCGATGACGTTGATGTCGAAAACTCAACAATGAAGCCGGGCAAGTGATGGCGTACAGGCCACCAAAGTATACACTTGCAATGCATGACAAGTACGTATTTAAGGGAGCGGGAAAGACCGCGACCACAGTTCCCGGAATTAGAAGAGGATGCCCCAAAAGTAACCGCCGTAATTGAAAAGTCACCCCTGTAGGTCCAGTGACTGTTTGGTGGGATGAGTTGGCAACTGTACCCTTTACCCAGGCTCCAGGGATGGCACAGGATGGCAGTTCATCCCGGCAAAAGATGAAAGCGTGTCGACAAGTTTCCGATTCAGTGATCGATGAAGCTAGCGTGGTTGCCCAAAGGCCATAGCAAGACAGTAGATCCTCATATGAGATCCTGGCTAAGGCCGCAGCGAGCGTCGTGAGAGCTGGAGGTCTCGAAAGACAAGTCAATTAAGGACACCGATATCATGCAGGACGGAAAGACTGCTTGTTCGAGTTCTTCGTTTCACACGAGAATTTCCACGGGGAACCCTGGCAGAGTCACACGCGTGATGTCAGCCGGCGCCAAATCCAAATTAGACGTCGATGTCACAACCCTATGGAGGGGCAGGCTCCTCGTCCCAGTCTGCTCCGTATACACCCCAGTACTCCTATCAGGCTCAAGCTTCCTATGCGCAGTATCCCGCCTACGCACAAGGTTATGCACAGAACCCTGCTGGATACCCGTACCAGTATTATCCACAATCACAGCCGCCACCTTCCTATACTGCGCCCAAGCCGCAACTTCCAACTCTGTCATTATCCCATCCTACCCCTTCTGCAAGCCAGCAGCCAACCTCGCAATCTGCACCCAGCCATGCGACAGCGGCGCCTGCCACTCGAGCGCCGAAGAAGCCACAGAGTCTCAAAGGCACCTTTACCAAAGAGTGTATGTTGTCTATAGTCTCAAAACCTCACGTTCATATACGTCATCGCCAGTAAGGAGCATGATGTATGCCTTTGGGGACGCGAAGGAGCCTGCAAATGATACCGTTGATGTCATGGAAGAGATCCTGATGGAGTATCTGGTTGATGTCGTGAGCAGTCGTGTATTATGTTTTATCGGACACACTCCTTACACTCCTTCAGTGTCATACCGCGCTCTCGCCGACCCGCAAGACGCGAATACAGATCGAAGACCTAAGACGTGCGCTGGGAAGACATGCCGACGGGAAGAAACTAGCACGTCTAGAAGAGCTCCTTTTCATGCAGGATGATATACGAAGAGCGAGGAAGCAGTTCTCGACAGAAGAAAAGGAGCTCGAGGAGCAGGTCCAAGTAGAGTTGTAGAGACATGTACAGTACTGTATACTTACAATATTTTAGTTTGTCGATATTTATCTGTAAACAGCGTGGGAATCTCAAACGAGTTTGTTGTGTTGCCACGCCCAGCAGCTGTAGACCTGTAGTGCTCACGGTGGCATGGATAATGGGACACCTTCAACATCGGACCCTCAACGACGTCAGGCTCTTCATCTTGACCTCAGTTCGCTCACTCCGTCTTCAGGTGGTACAGCGCGGTCACGTGCACGGTCAATATCTCAAGCACTTCCGTCTCTGCGTATCTCTACGACCCCCACGGCCGTGTCTCCGCCGGGCCCCCTGTCTGCTGGCGTGTTGAATCGGAACAAAGCCCCTGGGGAACCGCGAAATTTATTGGCTCATTTACTCTCCAGGCTTTTGGCTCGCCCACAAGCACCATCGGTATATGACGAGCTAAGAACAGCCTCAGCAAGAAAGGACCCGCATAAATTGGGAGTGGTTGTGGAGACCGTCAGGAGTGCTGTTCGGCTAAGGGGCGCCAGGGAGCTCTCGGAACTGCACACAGCAGACCGAATCGCAGAGGGTGACGGTGCCCTGGAGAACGAGCAGGGTTTCTCCACTGATGTTACCTACGATTACATGGTACAACTGCGGGATATTCTCATACTGTCAGATAAACTTGATTGGCGGATTTTAGACACCACGTTCGTGTGAAACCTCATTCGTACTATCTTTCCCTGATTTCGTTCTCAGGGATGCCGACGCAGTCATGTCGCAGCGAGACAGCTCTTCACTTCGTAGGCTGCGCAGAGCCAGTCCACAGCTTAGCCAGAGGTCCCGCTCCCCGTCACCAAGCGGGAGCCCTCAATCACCAGGCCTTCTTCATGATTGCGTTAATATCTTAGCTTCCGTGGTCTCTGAAGACTGTCGTTTCAGAACTTCCAATGCCCGTCTCACACGCCCTCCGTATAGCTTGCAAGCCGTCTGCTTGGATATAGCCCAAATCTTGGTCAAAACAAATTGCCATGATGCAAAGATGCTCTCCATGATTGGATTTGCAGTCATACCTGCATTTGCGAGTTTTGACTCTGCCTTGCATACCAGACTATTAGCCTTTTTTGAGAATGGAATCTTGCGAGGGATGCTGGAAGATCTACAATCATTGCAGGGCATAAAAATCCCGCAAGTCAAAGGTAGATGCTATCATTCACTGATATTTCTGGCGCTCAGGGATATACAGATCCTACCTCAGATACCATGCCTGAGAACAAGACTCCCATTGTTGCCATCCAAGTCGATACAGCTGCCGATGATCCCCAAGCTTCTAGTCGGCAAGGTTGGTTACAGTGGTCTTCTGCAACTTCAACTACATCAAGCTTTCTCTCCGCCGTCGCCCCATCACAGCCACTCACAGTCTACTACCTCTCGAGTCTTATACCTCCCTTGCTTGCAGCTATCTTCGAAGCCATAGACCCATTTGAGGATGGTATAAACAACATTCCGAGGCTCCACCACTTCCATACTCTCCTCCAGACAATTGTATCTATCAAACAGGATACGTATTTAGACGTGCTGGAAGTCGTAGCCTATAATGGCGCCGTCACAAGACGCAAAGCGCTGGCGGTTCTTGCTACCTTCTGGCCCAAGGCGTTGGGGCATATAGTCACGGGGAAACCGCTTCCCGTCGTTGGTTACTCCGACGCTCTTTCAACCCAAACATCTTCGAAACTCCGATTTGCGAAGCCAAACCGTGAGCACCCTTATGCGCATGAATTTATGCCATGGAGGTTTTCCCACACAGATTCTTCCTCCTTGGATTATGGCGTCTTGCGGAATTGCTGTCAATCTTGCTCAACTCCCATTATTGGCTTTGGCCTTCTTTGCCCGTTTTGTTGCGTATGTGTCCACGTGAACTGCTACGATACCCCGGATGGCACTTTTCATGGTCAGTATATTCCTCCTTCGGAAACTGACTCTCGGCCGTATTTTCTGAGCTTTTCAAATATCTTGCCCCATCGCAAGGATTATGAACCTCAGATCACCAGAAAGGCTGAGCACAGCTTTAGGCTGGCTAATCTTTTTAGCCTTGCATTATGTCTCGTCTGTCACAAACCACTCTGGGGTTATGTCATGCAAGGGTTGAAATGCTCCGGATGCCATCAGTTCGTCCATTCATCATGCATGGTTGCAAACCTTGATGTATTCCCCCGTTGCGAGAACGGTTCCCTGTCTTCTCGCAATGTATTCATTGATTGGTCTGTCCTGAGGGAAACATTCGTGCAACACTACCGACAAGTTCTTTTGACTGAGGAAGATCTCACCAGGAGGAATTACGAGGAAATTTCGATCTACTACAGTGTTCTATGGGCGCAACTCCGTATCCTTGATAACGGGATCAGCTATAGGTCCATTATCGTGAGTCAGAAAGATCCAAAGGTCCTGACGAAGGAGAATTTCCTGGATGATTTCGAATTGCAATACTTCGTCCGGCTCTATGAAGCATATTTATCATCGGATAGGTTAGCTATATCTGCCGCACTACAGGAGTATCTTGAATTCAACAAGCTCGCTCGCCCTAATGAACACTGCATCTTGTTTGATTGGTCTCTGCTATCCAGCGTCACCTCCTTCATCAAAATGCCTATATCTCCCCACCCTCCGCCGCTTTCAGCACCGTCGAATCTTTTACACGTTGCTGATCAAGAGCTTGCAAGGCCCGTGGATGCTACTCTCCACCCGTATGAAATTGTGAGGCTCTCACACCTACGAGATGCGTTAGGGCAAGAGTTCCATGTCTATTCGGACCATGCAGCACATTATATGCTTTCACATATCCATCAGGTTGGGCTCTTTGACCGCGCCGATGCTTCAATGGAATTATTTGATGGTCTAGCTCCTTCCGACGTGTTATGCTTCTTCCCGTTGCCCTCAGGCCTGGATCTCTCCACCAGTGTCGAGACCTTGGTGGTGGCTATCGACGCCTGTCTACGGGACATTGACATTGCTATCAATGAGTACGGCTTCCTCTTACTTGTCCGTCGGTTTGCATCAACAGGGGCCGCATCAGAATACGCTTTATCGCGTTTGACCAAGGTGGTCCTTTCATGGATCTTCGCTGAAGACGACCGGTTGATTGTCATAGCTCGTGAGCATGTTGCTCACAAACACAGCTTACCCGGCGTTCGGTCGGCATCCGACTCGTTCCCTTGGCCATTCACACCAACAAGTCGTTACAATATGCAAACGACGGTCAATAGCGGCGGAGAATATGTTTCTTGTCGAAGGCAATTGCTCGCGCGTCACGCTGTGCCTTGGTTGTTGTCCGTGCACGAGCTGGATGCCACCCTTTATACAGATTACCTTTATGGCTACTGTGTCGATATGGCAGAGGCGTCTCGGAACGCTGCCGACTCATTATATCTATCTAATGCCGATTCAAAGGTGGAAATGGTGCGTACCTCATCGCTTATGCTCTTGATACTCTCGTGCGATTTAGATGCAAATAATTCAGGAATCCAACTTGATTGGCGGGGAGGTTATGCTTCGCTCCATTATCAAGCTTGCACAGGCGAACGTTACATTTTCAAGCTTCGAGTCAATTCTAGTGAGATGGTTCGATTTCGTGACCCCTCCAGGAATCCCGCCCAGAGTACGTGATTTTACTTCCTTGTTATATCTTCGGAGCTAACGGCTTCACAGTCCGTAACATTCAAGTCGCTTACCCGTTTGTTCAACCATGACGCTGGCGCCTCACGGCGCGCAAGTACTATAAACGATGGCGTTCTCGCTCTACCTGAGTCGGTTCATATAGATCCATGGAAGGTTTTGGTTGATGTCGCTTCCCAAGGCATTGATGGTCTAGAGCGGAGCGTACTGTGGCTTCGTGTCATGGCGCACTCCACTGTGGATATCCCAGCTCAAACTCTTAAGCAAATTTTCACCCTTGCTCGCGAATTTCGTGCGCCTTTAAAGACGACTGTTTTCCTTCTCGAATCAACGATGTGCTCGACGTGGCTGAAAACCTTTCGGAATGAAGGCCTTGACGTCATTTTGGTCCAGACTAATGTCATGTGGACAGATGACCTTTTATTCCGGATGCAGTCTGAGGATGATATTGAGGAGATGTGAGTCTCCCTCGCGTTCTAATGCATCTGACTCGTAGCCATTTTTTTTTACCTGTTCAACGCTGTAGTCTTGATTTCCTCCGTTATTCTCTGGTCAGCTGCCTCTTAGTGTATGGCTGTGAACGGGATGCAATCGTATCACTCGGTCTGATCAGTGCGGAAAGGCTGCGATATATGCCGCAGAGGTATGATCGTTGTCTTGATAAACCTCAAACTCTACCCATGAATTCGATCACAGACGGAGAACAGCTACTCGTACTTCAGCTGCCCCTGCCGTCTTGGAAATTGATCCACAACTTGTCACCATTCTTTCGCGTTATGTAGCAGAAGGCCCGGAACCTGTCTGCGCCATTGTCGCCAAGTTTCTGCACATTCTAACGTCCGAATCAGCACTTTTGGAGTCCCACGAAATAGATGAATTTATTCTTATGAACGGGGATGCCTTGGCTCAGTGGTAGGCTATATTCCAGACTTTTTACTGTATGCTCGCTTATGCATGTCCAGCGCCTGGCGGTTTTATGATGTTCATCTGCCGGAAATTCATAATATTCGAATCACCCTGTTGCTGAGGCTTCTAGTAGTAGATTCCCAGCCATTAGACGCTTTACTTCGTAGCTTCCTTCAAGTGACGGGCAAGTGGCAGATCAGGTGCGTTATAGTCAGGTGTGATAGCCTTACATGTCTTAACACCATGTACGTAGATTTCAAGCTGTCACCCGGCTATTTCGAATGTTGTTGGACGTGACTAGTCCCTACTTTGGAGTGCAAGACAGGCAGTGGAAGACAAGTGTCACTGATGTTTTCCGCCACTTTTTCAGTTCACTTTGGATGGACGATCGTGTAAGTGGATATATATTTGTGATACTATACAGCTGCTTACACGTCGAATCATGGTGTCTTAGGAAGAGATTCGACTGGCCGTCGACACTTGGGCTCGTACATTGCTGCCCCCTCATCTACGGGCCATCAGCGGGTGTTGGAATGAGTACATGGGCAAAGCTCCCATCGCGGACCGTGCGAGACTGGCGTCCTTCTTGCTGCAGCTCCATCCGCATTTCCCCTCCTGGCAAGGTATGTCTGGCCTTCATCTGATCACGCGATGGTGATTTATCGAGATGGATGTAGTTCTCTCCTGGGAGACAATAGTGGAGTCCCTACTTGAAGATGATTTCGTGCAGAATAATGGAGCAGTCGAGGATGGCTACGCGGGAGCCGCGCATCTGGTAAGTTGTTTAAGACGTTACCGTACCGGTGCTCAGCCTTTGCTTAGTCTGTATATGGCTACCCATCTACGCCCGCTGAGGAAGAAAACCTGCCTAAAGGGGATGACCTAGAGGTCGCTGCTTTACGTGTAGGTCATCCTGTGCCCAACCTGCACCCATACGTTCTGATTATCCCATGCAGATCTCTTTGATTAATTTGAGTCTTCAGCTACTCGCTGACGGGGTCCAGATTGACTTGGCCGACCTCTTGAAGATTAAGCTTATTCTTGCAAAGGTTCTTGGTTTCACTAAAACTAATCTCCAACCTACTCCCAATGGGCAAGCTTTTCATGTTCAGTTCGAAGAGCTGCACAAGATGCATGAGGTATCTTATACCTGCATCAATCCTCTCATGCGTATCCTTGACGCACCTCACCCGTTGACGCTCTCCCCGTCTTCAATGGGCGTGATTTGGAATGAATTGCCTGTCGCCGGCCTGCTGGGAGATGTATTCGTGGACCTTGTGGCAAAATTGTGGGATAACGTGGAAAATATTCAAGGGCTACCCTACTCGGCCCTAAGGGGTTTATTAGAATCTATGGTCTTAGTTATCGTTAAGGTATGCACCAATGATAAACGTCTGGATGTAATAATCAGCTTTCGATCCAGCACGAGCTTAATAGCCCATCACTGAAGCATCTCGATGAATTGATGTGCAGAGCAGTGAAAACTGTCACTGACCTGATAAATTTGGACACTAGCTATGATGTTCGCCACCTATGTTTAGCCGTAATGCTTGCCTTTATGCAAGCTTACCCCGTCCTGGCGTTGAAGATTCTAGGGTAACAATTATACTTTTGATCACGAAGGCTCGGCTTAGTATTCTTATACAGACATCAGGTCCTGGTTTTGACACGTCTAGCCGCCTCCCTCCAGTTTAACACAGACGATTCCCTTGTGGTAGAAGCCAGAGCGTTTTTAGAAACTGCTTTCTCTCAGTGAGTTCATCCAGTGTCTAGATGCGTGTCGGTATGATTTATGGCACCGTGTAGGTATGAAGTGTCTGGTCTCTTCTGGTTGTTATCTAAGGTTCGGTCGCTCACCCAATCCCTGATTAACCTTACATTTCCTATCTTGTAGCAGGGGCGCATGTCGGACGATCTTTTCGTGATGATACGTCACGTAGTGAACGGCGCGACTACCCCAACAGCAATAGAGGGGGAGTTTTTGCGTAATTCCATCGTGCGAGATACGCTGTCAAAAGTTGCCGCGAACACTAGCGATCGTGCTATACCAGATGTATTACACAATCTTGAGAGATATGTGGCCATGTGCCACCACCAGTCATTTCCTATTAGCCTCATCCAACGTGAGTGTCATATATGATACCGGCGCGGAACTTACATTAGTTTAGACATCGGTCTCAGAGTCACGGCGATCGCAAGGCAAACCGCCGATGTTGCAATGACGTCGAGCGCTCGTGCTGGTTCTAGTTTTGATCCCAATCCGTTGCTTCTTATGGCCGCGACGATAGTACAGCATAATAAGTCGCAAAGCGTTGTGCGATATTTGTTGCTTTTGATATATTGCATGCATGGCTTAAAAATCTCACCACAGGATCTATTACTGCATACCGAAACACTACTCCGTGTAGCCTTAATGAGGTTTGAGGTCCACTTTGGCACGCTAAATCGACTTCTGCAGGTCACTTCGACAATATATCGACGCTCCAAAACGGCAGACATAAATGGTGCCGAAGTTTCCACAAACCATATAGCAATGGGTGTCTTGGATATTTTATCCGACTCTCTGAGGGGGAAGGCGCGGGCCTTGCCTTTGACAGTGACTGCGATGATCGAGGTCTGTGGCTTTTTACTATTTTCAGTTATTCTTCTGACCATTTCAAACAAAAGGCGGTCGTATCATTACATGATGACCAAAACTCTTATTTACCGACTTCTGCAGTGTTGCGAGCGTGCTCGGATGCCGTTTTATATCTTTCAAACCCGACTTACCGTGACACTTACGGTCAGGTAGACTTCGCGGCATCTCTCGCGGTCGTCAAGCTGGTTTTACATGCTACCACTCATGTCAACACGTTTCTAACGCAGTCCTTGGTCGGAGAAACACGGAGTTCCACTGCTGTTCGTGTGTGGAATCTTGTAGCGCTAGGGATCCTGAAAAGCCCAGGGCCCGATACAGCACAAAGGCTTCTGACGCTTTTGCCCCATTTTGTGGCGGCTTATATCTCCTTGCTTCGAGTTCCAATGTCTGGCGTGCTGAATGAGCCTGCTGCACTGAGCGTTAACCACGCTTATGCCTCGGTCAAACTATGGCTGCTTATTGCCCGTAAATCGTGCATGCATGATGGAGTCCCGAATTCGGATAAGGCAGAGCGTATGGTTTGGAATGAGCTATGGCCTTCGTTCGAAAGATTGCTGGTCCAATCTCTGTCTGATGGTCCGAATGCAGAAAAGCCGGTGAGTTTTTAAGTCACTGGTAGCACCAGACCCGACTGAACTGAGTTATGTGGAATAGCCACTTATGACGTTTATCTCGAGCTGTATTTTAGACTTGATACTTTTTGTTAGACAAGCCCGGTCGGCTGTTGCGTTGGACACTTCTTTTTCTCATATGTCGATCCTTGACAAGTTACGAAAATTCGGTCATGGCGATGTTGCCGGAAGCAAGGTAGTGTTATTCCTCACACCATTACCAAAGTCATCTCATTTGGTGAATCAGTTTGCCCGTGCACAACGCAGTATATCCGAACCACCTATGGACATCTCTAATGAGGCCTTGGTGAGCCAATTGTCAAACGATGTGTTTACTGCGGAAAAACTACAGTCTGTGGAGGTATATCGGCAAGGTGGGCTGGATAGACGTCGCGAGAACCTGAGAAAGGACACATAAGAGTACGGAGATTCACTACATTTTAAATTATGATCGACACATCTGCGCAATCTTGCATGTACTAATATACTAATGTACACAGAGAGAGTGAATGTCATCGTAGTCGTCTAGACCCTGGCGGGAACAAGTTGGTGGACCGTTCCTTTAGGGCGTTTGGTTCCCCAACTCTACGTGCCTTGGAAATGATTTTCCCGAATCCATCGGCCCCATTGCTTCTATGTGTTTG
Organism: Ramaria cf. rubripermanens; assembly: GCA_003316465.1. Taxonomy (NCBI): domain Eukaryota; kingdom Fungi; phylum Basidiomycota; class Agaricomycetes; order Gomphales; family Gomphaceae; genus Ramaria; species Ramaria cf. rubripermanens. Next base: position 13,168 of record QFFB01002361.1, on the reverse strand, counting down.
TGGCACATGATGAAACGCAGACGTGGAGCAAGAGGAGACCTCGGAGGATGGCGTAGATGGGAGTATGTTTTCTTCGTCTTCTACCTTCATATCCACCTCCATGGCGAGGTCAGGATGTGAACACGGTGATTCCAGGGTAGGGATGTCTTGTTCAGAGTCTTCCGCTTTCACCTGGGACGGTGGAGCAGCTACAGTCTTTGGTGTGGTGGAATCCTTGCTTCTCTTGCTTCTCTTGTCCCTCCACTGGCCAATAACCTCATCTCTTGAATGTGTCAGGGCCCACTGATGTGGATATTCCCAACGTTTTTTGCGAGGAGTTACGCCAGTGGGAATGTCCTCCCTTGTTCCCTTCTCCACAAGCGCTTGTGATGTATTTCCAAATTTCGAAAGCTTGGTAGTGGCTGCGTTGTAGTACGCTTGCGTTGATGCGTTAAGGTTAGAGGCCTACGGAAAGAAACATCAAGCCATAGCAGACATGCTGAAATTTTGCATACCTCATCCACAATCATGCTCATGGTTTGCTCCATGTCGTTGGCTAGAGATCCAACCCCGCGTTGCAGACACAAATAACTATCTTGTGATTTGGCTCCCAGGCCTTCGGTTGCACTAATACGAGCTCTTTTCACGCGACTCAGTTTGTCGAAAGCTGTGAGGGATGAGCGGCAACCTGGTAGAAGTCTTTCGAGAGCTCACCTTCTGAGCAAGCATCTGTTATACTTGCTGCCTGCTTGTCCATCTCCGTCGTTTGCAGCGTAACGGAACTTGTAACATGGGCTTGCACAGTCGCAAGCCCGCCAGTCCATGCATCACTAACACCCTTCAACGTCTATATTATAATGAGTATTCCGGATTTTGACGACCTTGAAGCAAAATACCTTGATTCCTATTTCTTGAGCATCCTTGCCATCGGTTCCACGCTTCTCCAAAGACCCATCCCAGTCCCTTCGGCGTTTGACGCCAGCCTCAACTTTGCCTGTATGTGCACCAAGAAATTCCCCAATTACTATTTCTCCCGTCGACATATTTTGACGTATGTCTGAGACGCTATCTCGAAGGCTCTGGTCTCGGGCTTCAGTGTATTCACCTAGGAGGCCAGATATTCGTTGGATCAACTCGTCGCGCCCCCGCTCTGACTTGACCTTTTCAACATGTAGCAGCTTTGCCAGTCGTGCATTCTGCTGACGAAGATGGTCGATCTAGGCTGGGAGTGTTGGAATTGTTACATGCAAGGAACAAGGAGAAGACTCACCTCTGTTTTCGCATGGTTTCTCGCTAATGTGCCGAGTTCAACAGCAGCATCCCGTTCTTGGCTGACATATTCCCGAGCTTCCCGAACAACAGTATCTAACATCGTTGTTATCACTTTAAACGCCTTCTCGACAGCGACTGCACTTCTGAGACCCGACAACTGGACTTCATTGCACATGGACTTGCAGTTCTGCTTTAAGTTGACGGACCATGTGTTGAAGTTGTCTTTCATGGCTTCGCCAGCGTTCTTGACCGCGGCTTGTACATCGTCAATCGCGTCGCTGGACGCAGCTTCCCCAGATCGCATGACTTCCAAGTACCCTGCTAGCCTTTGGAGCTGGCCTTCTATTACATCCGACTGTGCTGCTAGGATCTAGTTGGCACGGAGACGTTGGAGTTGGCAAGTCTGATATCATAGTAAAATGTACCTCAGTTTCTGCTGCCTGGTACTGTTGGGCACCGGCCCGCAACTTGGCGTTGAGTTGGTTGTGCATGTCTACGAACTCTTGGAGATGCGTGCTCATGGAAGCGGCCCCTGCATCCAGCAACTTGCCATAATTCAATACTGCCTGGGCATTGGCACCTGCTACAGTAGATTTGCGGCCTGACGAACTCATGGGTCAATCCAAGACGATAGGACGTAGATGTAATTTACCAAGTTTGTCGAACAGTCCATGTACATCTTGCACGCTCTGCTCTAATGCGGTCTTCAGTTCCTCAGCGATACTGTTCAGGGATGCTTCAGTTTGTTGATGAGCCTCTCGTACGATGACTTCTTCCTCCAATTCATCTTTGACAGTTCCAAGTTCATCCTCCTTGGCATGAAGATGTTCTGCGGTCGTCCGGAGTGTCTCTTGGGTGGCTGAGAGCTCCCCTTCGCGTTTCGTGAGCAAGGCCATGCACTGCTCAAACTCTTCCCTAACAGAGTTCAACTGCGACTCCGCAATCGCAGCCTGACGTTTCGCCTCGTCGTGCTGGGCCTGCCGAGCCTCATTCTCCGAAGAGATTTGATCCCACGAGTCTTGTGAAAAGTATATACCGTTCATTTCGCGTGCAGCGAGGAGGTCAGCTTTAAGGCGCTCGATCTCTACAACGTACTCCTTTATGAGCGCGTTCTTAGTGAGGCGCTGGTTGACCTCGGGTTTGTTGCGGATGCTCTTTGCACGAAGAGCATATTCCAGTGTTGAAAGTGTTTCTTCCAAATTACATCGTGCTGGGGAAACGGTTGCGATAATACACGTTTTCGTTCTACCTCCGAGTGAATCCTGGAGTAGACGTGTGAGCTTGGATTCGCTGTGACATGCAGGGGGAGGGCGTGAGTCATGGTATGCACCGAAAATCAGGCACAAACCGGTAAGGGACATGGGAGGACTTTTCGACGAGGGCGTTAATAACACGACCGAGGGTAAGCAGACTCTGGTTGATCATACCAGCCTCCCTGGCGCGCTTATTTTCGGCACCCGATCTGCCAATGTTTTCTGAACCGGCAAGGTCAACCAGATGGAGCTTCCCAACTTTGAGAAGGTCATCTCCCAATGCAGAGGTTTCTTTCAAATGCACTGTAATCGAAAAAACGGAATGTGAGCGACTGAATAAGGATGTCAACGTTTGCGTGTATAGACATGAAGCAAAAGGCTGCATACCTAGAGTGATCGTTGAATTTAGTAGCAGCAATCTGGCGTCTATGGCTGCCTTTCGTCAGGAGCGCAATAGCATCTGCAGCGTTTTTAACCGCTGTTTCCTCAAGACCTTGTATGAAGACGCCGCGCTTTGAGGAATCATCGAAGATCTTCAGGCCTGCGTTTCCTTGTATTTGAGCCTGCTGCCCACTGCCCAAACCCATAGGCTGAGTGTTGCCAATGGGGGACGTCATTTCTGGTGCAAGAAGATCGCGAAGTTCCTCGTTATAAAGCTCCACAAAGGATACCTTGACACTGTAGTCAGCTACGTGAGACTCGAGGTGTTGGAAAAGCTTGAAGAGGACGCGAGGTATCATGCCTGCGCCCGCTGAAGGGTTGCCGAGGTGAGATGGTGTGAGGTCGCCTTGCATAGTGTGACTAAGGTAGAATCAGCACTAGGAATTATTGAATATATGTAATTCCTCACGTCTTTCCGGTACCGGTCTGGCCATATGCGAATAGGGTGCAATTGTAGCCTGAAAGGACCTGCTCGAGAATGGGAGCAACCACATCGTTATACACCATGGCCTGATCCGCTTCTGGTCCAAAAACGCGATCAAAGGGATATGTACGCGTCGGAGGGAGTGTAATAACACCTAGGACTGAGCTTGAAGAGGCAGTTTCGATCGTGACATCCTCCCCGCGGGGACCATTGGTCGTGACAATTACTGGCGAACCATCCTGAATCTCCCTGTCTGAGCGACGCCTGCATCTTACTACAACTTGTATTTTGGATTCGCCGTCGGGGACTGGGGCGGGTTTCTTGAAGCGCTGTCGAGGCGAAGTAGAAAGTGGCGCATCCTCTTGTGGAATGGGATCATCAGCAGAAGAGGCCGACGATTTCGCAAGTGCTGATTTGGGACGACGAAAGCTTGCAGACGATGGGGGAAGCATGGTAGGTTTGCGGGAGCCTGCAGCAGTAGCAGGACGGCGAAGGGACATGACGCGGAGGAACGCGTCGTCACGTGACAAACGTGTCACGGGTTGCACGCTTACCGTGACTCGCCCTAAAGCCTTTCCCCATTGCAAACATTTTTGTTGCACACAAGACCGATATGTCATGTAAGTAATGACTATATGGCCAAACAGCCAGTACTGCAGACACCTCATACATAAATTGGATGGCGTTATCTCCAACGGCCTGCTTCCACCGATACCAGAGGTGGCATCGACGCAGTTCCTCTCATTAGCAGTGCTTAATACGTGACACCCTTCGAGGATGTAGCGGATTATGCATAAGGATCGCAACGTATAGTAGGAGCCTGGAGCAGTATCTGGCGAAATTACTGGTACCAGTTCGGGTGAAGGGATGGATCGGAATCAGATGTTCATTACTGGCGCCGTTGATGCCATTGCCTTTACTGTTCTCCGAGTTTTGTGATCCTCTCCTCGTGCCTGCTCCGCGTGTCCTCCGGCTCTTCCACGTGCCGCTCGCTTACCTCTTCCTCATTTATCCAGACATGCTCAGCTCCCATCTCGGCTCTGTTCTTCAGCACAAAGGTTCAGACTCGCATAGGCAGCATCCCGGACGATCCAGTTCGAATAGGCAGATCTAGGGTGCTTGAGCTCGAGAAAATATCTGACAAGGCACTGATGGCGTTCCGGATGATGGCTTTGGAGGCGGCTGGGTCTATGGCAAAGACTGCTAATGTGTCCCTGGTGCATTGGGTGCGTAGAGCAGTGGTTGATGTTGGGGCCATACGCACGGATGTGACTACGAGATTTGAGATTGCATGGACGTCTTCTTTTGCATATGGTCTTGCATCTCTCAGACTGGATGCATCCTCTGCATGAGCCTGGGAGCCGGTTGTGTCAAGGCGTCATGTTCCTATGAGCGGAAAGGGTTTTGTGCTTGTGCCTGCTAGTCTCGCGCGCGATTATGGGCAAAGATCCGCCATAGGCATATTGTCCGGAGCTGAAGACACTCGTTCGCGCCCAACTCAGCAAATGGCCCGATGTGGACTCCTCGCCTTCCAGAGCATCGAATACATTATAAAACGGCCTTGTACACATGCATGCGGGGTCTGGAAGTCTCAGATCTTACTGAGCCTCGGACACCGTCGCTTTCAGCTGAACTGTCCACTCAGACCTAGCTGTTGACGGCCTACTAGTATGTGTGTGAAGACGCTTACCTACATGACATCGGAGAATCTCCCCGTCGAGGAGGCTCAAGCTCTACATAGCCAGCGTTCACGATGGAATGATATATGCTGCGTGGACCGGAAGACAGAAGCGTATCATAACCAAACAGTTGATCCTGTTACTGTACCTTTGACCCTCCGTGCATGGTTATCTAGCTCGGCTTGCCGCTGGGTCTATAGGTGCCGCCACGTCGCAGCCAGAATATTGCTAAATAGCATGCCATGGAGACTGGTTAATACACGGATGCCAAGAAGACATACTATCGAGGAGTACTACCGATTCGACCAATTCAGTTCAGCCAGTAGTCACCATCGCACAGAGGCACCACATGTCACTTTATATAATTAGGATCACAGATCTCGCGCTCGGGCGGTCCAGCATAAGAGCGTTGGTGCTCAGCTCCCCATCGATTCGGTGAATGTTCGACACAAGAAATGGAGATAATTAGTGTAAGAGATGAATACACAGAATCAGACGACTAGATAATGCATGTAAAGGAGAGATCGATGGACCACAAAACCAGGGTCGGACAACCTAATTCTGCTTCCACGTCATCCGCACACCTTTTATAAAGGTGTAATGGGTAAAGATGTCACGGTGTGTCCAAGTCTTCCTTTCTTTCCTTTCTTCTTCTTCTCCAGCGTCGGTTTAGCGACGACTGCTGCCATGTGCGGTGCAGTGGCCCTCGCGCGACTGGCCATGCCACTCCCGTCGGAGGTGACATCTTCTGACAGGGCGTCCCCAGATATGGGGTGCAACTGGATGTTTTGCGAGGGCTGCTGGCTTTGCAGCCCGTGCACAGTAGGCATGTTTGGTGGCGCCAAACATGGTCCTTCCCACAGATGTGGGTGTAGTATTGGTGGGAGGATTAACTCCCAGTCCAATGGTGACAGTGGCGATTCTCCATCAAGCAGCCCGAGACTTCTCAATTCGGGTAGTTGTTGATAAGCCTGTATCTGCTGTCAGTACTGGAAGGGAGTGCGCAGTGAGAATGAAAGATAAGAGTTCCAAGGAGCCTCAAATAATGAAGTTGCATAACAGAAAGACATGGGGATGGATGCCATATGGTCTGCGGCACTCAATGGTAGAGGGAGGAGAGAGCATCATGTACTCACATGAACGTCCAGGGCATGCGTCACAGAGTGATGTGAAGACATTCGCGAATGTTGTTTCTGGAAAACGTAACTCTTCAGGTTTGAGGATAGGTACTACGTGTTGGTGGTCGAGGACAAGAGTGGTAGTCTGACAAGTTGAGGGTGGCTATGTGAATGACGCAGGAATGTGCTGTTATTCAAGTAAATGGTCCATGTTGCCACCATGACTTTTACGTGAAAACCCAATCTCCTGCTTGAGCGTTCACATCCGTTCCTTTCTCAAGCACCAACCGCACAATCCCCCCCCTTCCCTCCCCCCCTCAGCGCAGCGACAACGTATCCTCGCTGGAAGTCCACTTCCACTCTTCCTCCAGCTGTAGCCGAACGACGCCGCCGCCTGCAGCGCAATGCCATACCATCCTCCTTGGGCATATAGACTGCCCCATCCCTCAAAAACATTGGGATACTCTTTCTAGATCAGCCCATGAAGTGTAATAAAGGGGAAAGCACATCATAGCCATTTCTTTCAAAGGAGTGATCGTTCATCATCATCGCGAAGTCGCAGCCAGCTTGTATGCATAGCATCCCTGGGCTGAGTTAAAACGGCTGTCATCAATATGTGTAGAGAATCGGATCCACCGCCAGCATCAGGCTGAGCGTGATGGATCCAAGATGCTGCTGCATTACTAGATAATGAAAAGTTCCTATTCGTACTGGGGGGCTACGCGACAATGATGCTCGTTGAGCTGCAATAGGTAGATCAGACATATCTTAGCAATGAACGTTTCAGCAATCCTGTTGTTGGAATGATAGCATGACAGTGCTGCCTCAGTTTTCTGTAGGTATTCCAGGCTAGATACCCTGTCAGAAAAGTAACACTTGGCTACTATATCCCAAAGCCGTTGACGCATGTCATATACGGACCATCTTCAGCGTCGTGATCGGTGGCCCCAGCAGCTTCCTCCGGAGTAATATCCACAGGCGAACCGACCCGGAACGATCGATAGTACATTGATTGAGGTTGCACACGGAATGTTATGTTGTCTATGTACTAGCGTAGAGGTATATAGACATCCTTGCGCTCCGTGCACACCCTCAGTCAACGTACTTTCAATCATGTTCTTATCCTCTCTTGAATATGGACTGAAAGTCACAAGATGATCAAGTGCCTTGGACACACGAACATGGATGACATTGTCGATGAGACTCGTCCATAGATACTTGATGTATGTGGAGCTCTTTTCGACTAGTTTCCAGGAGGTGCACTGTGCCAAGAACCCAATTGTTGATGTCTCAGCGTCGGGGATGGCCATGTGTTGCGAAGGCAATTGTTTTATGATAGATTGAAGGGCGGCATCTGCTCGAGAGTCTCTGTTGTGGAAAATAGAGATACGCGATGGCGAGTGAGCGATCCGATATGCAATAATGGGAGATCTCTTCAATAATCATGAAGCTTGGCACATGGCATCGTTGGCAAGAAAGGGAATCAAGACGAACAAGATACAATTACCATGGAATAAAATTTCCTGAGCCAGCTTTTCAGGTCCCTCAGTGGCCTGGACCAATCAAGTAGTGCAGGGGAGAACGCAAGTGTGTAGTGAAGCTATAAGAACGAGTTAGCCCCGTCTTCCCATTCCACAAAGCATTGTCTCTGCATAAACCATGAGCCTATCACATCCCGTCGCTCCTTACAGGCTTTCGTATGTTTCAACTGATAGTCAGCTGGCAAACCAGCCAATGGTAGATTTCCCGACGATGGTCGTCTATACAAGTGATTTGTGAGAATTGGAGAATCAGGAATGTCACACGTTAGGCAGCAGAAAGTCGCACATACACAATATAGAAATTGTAGACTCTTCTTGCAGGGTTTCCACCCCAGTGTCTATTGCCAGCACCAGGCGTCTGGTGGGACAACGTCTGAAGTTAGGCAGGTGGATGTATGTCGGATCTACGCTCAAGGCCGAACCCAGCAACCGCGGGAACTGCTTTAGATTGACTAGATTCTTTTGCGTCGCCGCCTTCTTTGAGCGGCCAGGTCAGCACCTCCATACAATCTATGTGTGGACCTTGGAATTCTAACGCCTTCTCGAGGTCTTTGAACTCAGACCGGCAGCAAGGGAGGTTGTCAGGCCTCAGAGATATTGTTGGACAGCTCGACCATACGTGACAATTGAGAGGATGCTATGACATCGACCTCATTCTCCACGAGCTCACGCATGTTGTCAGACACTTTTGAAGTCCAAGCAACTGATCAATGAATCTTTTCTTATATCTGAACATGTTCTTGATGCCACCTTCATAGTTGTAACACGTGCTGATAGTCGCTGCAGGGAGATGAAGGACAGCTAGCAATTACACTAACTGATGAGTTGGATCAAGACGGTTAGCACACTGGAGGAAGATTGTGAGTAATACCTACTGCTTGCCTGCTAATCCCTGAGCTGCAACCCTAGTGTTGAGTTGTCGATGGTAGGAATTGAAGGTCCAATGATACCGCCGTTTTATGCGCATATGGTAGCGATCATGCGCTAGACACAGTTTGGCACAAATTGCCTGAAATAGAAGCGCCGAGTGATGCGGTTCGCATCCAACCAGCTGTTGAGCTTTACGGTAAGTGTTTATTGAGAGGAGTCTCGTATTGATGACGTCGCAGCGCTTGCAAGCCACCCGGATGCCTTCTTGTTAACGTTGCCCATCACCTACATAGTGAGTACTTGAGTAAGTAGTTTCAAAGTAGTTTCCTACACGTCAACGTATAGTGGCCAGCCAGTTTCGGTCTGCCCAGAATCCACAAGAGCCACCAGATGTTGGAATCCTCGTTCTAATGCTTGGCGTCTGATGGCAACAATATTCCATGCATGGGAAGGAGGTCCAGGTATCTTATGCCTTGCCAGTTTGCATGTCGCCCGTGTATTAGCATCTCGCCGCACCACTGTGTAGAATCCCAACCATGAGAGCCCCGCGATTCATGCCACAATATTGGTATGCTGCAACGCTGTATATCCGTCAATCGACTGAGCCTCTCGGACACCGTCGCCTTCGGTGATTGTCCACTCACAGCTAGCTTTCACCTATGTGTGTGAGAGCATACCTGTATACATGACATCAGAAAATCTCACTGTCAAGGAGCTTTACATAGCCAGCTTTTGCGATGGAATATCGACACTTGCTGCGTGGATCGCAAGACAGAAGTGTATTCATAGCGAAGCAGTTGATCCTAGCTGTTACTGTACCTTTGACCCTTTGTGCATGGGCAACCCAGCTTGCCGTGGGTCTATAGATGCCATGCCGCGCCGCAGTGAGATTATTGCTAAATAACATGCTATGGAGATTGGTTAAGACACGGATGCCAAGAAGACAAATAGCATTGAGCTAGGAGCACCACTGATTTGGATCAGCCAGTAGCTACCATTGCACAACATGTCACTTTAGGATCACAGATCTCACGCTCGGGCGGTCCGGCGTAAGAGCGTTTGCTGTTGGTGCTCAGCTCAGGTCCCCATCGATTCGGTGAATGTCCGAAACAAGAAATGGAGATAGTTAGTGTAAGAGATGAATACACAATGAGACCATTAGACGATGCATGTAAAAGAGAGATCAATGGACTACAAAACCAGGGTCGGACAACCTAATTCTGCTTCCACGTCATCCGCACACCTTTTATAAAGGTGTAATGGGTAAAGATGTCACGGTGTGTCCAAGTCTTTCCTTTCTTGCCTTTCTTCTTCTTCTTCTCCAGCGTTGGTTTAGCGACGACTGCTGCCATGTGCGGTGCAGTGGCCCTCGCGCGACTGGCCATGTCCCTCCTGTCGGAGGTGACGTCTTCTGACAGGGCGTCCCTAGATGCGGAGTGTATGAATCGGCGGTTGTGCGAGGGCTGCTGGCTTTGCAGCCCGTGCACAGTAGGCATGTTCAGTGGTGCCAAACATGGTCCTTCCCACAGATGTGGGTGGAGTATTGGCGGGAGGATTAACTCCCAGTCCAATGGTGACAGTGGCGATTCTCCATCAAGCAGCCCAAGACTTCTCAATTCGGGTAGTTGTTGATAAGTCTGCATCCGCTGTCAGTACTGGAAGGGCGTGCACAGTGAGAATGAAAGATAATGGTTAATCAGCCTCAAATAATGAAGTTGCACAACAGAAAGACATGGGGATGGATGCCATATGGTCTGCGTCCTGCAACGGTAGAGGGAAGGGAAAATGAGTGGGCATCGTGTACTCACGTCTACTTGACTCATAGCCTCTTGGCTAGTTGAGAGCGTCGTAGAGTATCCAGAAGACATGCGTCGAGATGTGGTTGGAAAAATGTAACTCTTCAGGTTTGAGGATAGGTACTACGTGTTGGTGGTCGAGGATGAGTGGTGGTAGTCTGACAAGTTGGGGGTGGCTATGTGAATGGCGCAGGAATGTACTTTTATTCAAGCAAATGGTCCATCTTGCCGCTCATGACTTTTACGTGTGTATCAGCGCGGCAATATCAATAGAATCTGTCAAGATACTAAGATAGGCGGTTCGCTAGAATGCCGCATAGGGTCTATTATTGTGGTAAATAAAGGTCCCACTCAACTTGAAGTTTCAGGTGCGTTTTCTAACATACTTCAAATGCACTAAGCAGCACTCATGGTGGAGATGAACTGATATTTACCCCGAGTGGTACCCCCGTCTCACGGAGTCAATGTTCGCCTACTGAGGGAGCAAAAGAGGACAGAAGTCTTTCATCAAACTTTATCCCATACAGGGAATTTCTTATTGTCCAGGTTCGGAGCTGAGTTTCTGGATTTCAATGTCCAGTTTCCCAGGGTGGATGGACCTACAATCGCGAATTGCTCTCTCCGCCACATTCTCGCCGGACTAAAGCCTTTCCCCATTGCAAACATTCTCCATTGCACACAAGACCGATATGTCATGTAAGTAATAGACTATATGGCCAAACAGCCAGTACTGCAGACACCTCATGCATAAATTGGATGGCGTTATCTCCAACAGCCTGCTTCCACCGATGCCGGAGGTGGCATTGACACAGTTCCTCTCATCACTAGTGCATAATATGTGACATCCTTTGAGGATGTAGCGGATTACGCATAAGTATCGCAGCGTATAGTAGGAGCCTGAAGCGGTATCTGGCGAAGTTACTGGTACCAGCTCGGGCAAAGGGATGGATCGGAATCAGATGTTTATTACTGTCGCTGTTGATGCCGTTGCCTTTACTACAAGATGCGCGGTCGGGGATAAGAGCGTTTGTCAAGTTGGTGCCCAGGTCCTATCGATTCGGTGAATGTCCGACACAAGAAATGGAGATAATTAGCGTGAGAGATGAATCCACAGAACGACAACTAGACAATGCATGTAAAGGAGAGATCGATGGACCACAAAACAAGGGTCGGACAACCTAATTCTGCTTCCACGTCATCCGCACACCTTTTATAAAGGTGTAATGGGTAAAGATGTCACGGTGTGTCCAAGTCTTCCTTTCTTTCCTTTCTTCTTCTTCTCCAGCGTCGGTTTAGCGACGACTGCTGCCATGTGCGGTGCAGTGGCCCTCGCGCGACTGGCCATGTCCCTCCTGTCGGAGGTGACGTCTTCTGACAGGGCGTCCCCAGATGCGGGGTGTATTGCTTGGTTGCGGTGTGAGGGCTGCTGGCTTTGCAGCCCGTGCACAGTAGGCATGTTCAGTGGTGCCAAACATGGTCCTTCCCACAGATGTGGGTGAAGTATTGGTGGGAGGGTTGACTCCCAATCCAATGGTGACGGTGGCAATTCTCCGTCAAGCAGCCCGAGACTTCTCAATTCGGGTAGCTGTTGATAACTCTGCTGCCAGTACTGGAAGGGAGTGCGCAGTGAGAATGAAAGATAATGGTTAATCAGCCTCAAATAATGAAGTTGCACAACAGAAAGACATGGGGATGGATGCCATATGGTCTGCGTCCTGCAACGGTAGAGGGAAGGGAAAATGAGTGGGCATCGTGTACTCACGTCTACTTGACTCATAGCCTCTTGGCTAGTTGAGAGCGTCGTAGAGTATCCAGAAGACATGCGTCGAGATGTGGTTGGAAAAATGTAACTCTTCAGGTTTGAGGATAGGTACTACGTGTTGGTGGTCGAGGATGAGTGGTGGTAGTCTGACAAGTTGGGGGTGGCTATGTGAATGGCGCAGGAATGTACTTTTATTCAAGCAAATGGTCCATCTTGCCGCTCATGACTTTTACGTGTGTATCAGCGTGGCAATATCTGCTAGAATAGAATCTGTCAAGATACTAAGATAGGCGGTTCGCTAGAATGCCGCATAGGGTCTATTATTGTGGTAAATAAAGGTCCCACTCAACTTTAAGTTTAAGGTGCGTTTTCTACCATGCTTCGAACGCACTAAGGTGCGATGGTATGTCTATGAGAATGGTCAGCACGGTCAACACTCGTGGTGGAGATGAACTGATACTTATTTCGAGTGGCACCCCCGTATTGGTCAATGGTCGCCTTGCAATGGAGAGCAAAAGAGGAAAGAAATCGCCTTTCATCAAACTTTATCCCGTAAAGGGAATTTCTTGTTGTCCAGGTTCGGAGCTGAGTTTTTGGATTTCAATGTCCAGTTTCCCAGGGTAGATGGACCTACAATCACGAATGGGCCCTCCGTCACATCCCCCGACAGACAACTACATAAAGAATATTTTCTTTCTTCCCGTGAAACTGGCTTATGGCTGGGAGTAGGAATAGCGCAGGTCCTAGTCCTGGTGCGATACCTGAATAATTGGCTGCAACTGCCAATAAATATTGAATAGATCATGATGTAGTACTCTCCCTAGTTGTATACAGGGATGTTATGCAGTTTTGACGGCTAGCTTTGCCTTCTTCTTTGCTCTCTCCTTCATGACGACTGAGCCAATGAACAGGCCTACAACCGAGAGCCCGACGACCAAGATGAACGCTGGTATCCGTATGGCCCATTCGCGAGCTGGAAAGAGGTCGTGTATGGGATGGGAGGCTGGGAAAAAAGGCTAGAGACGAGCAAGCT
>QFFB01002358.1:0-14037 GCA_003316465.1 Ramaria cf. rubripermanens | reverse complement strand
CCTCATTGGAGCAATTAACCAGAAATTTGTAATGATGATCTGTCAAGGTCTAACTAAGCACACATAAGGATTCAGGTGTACCTTCAGTACTTACCACAGGCTAACCAACTTGGATTCCATGTCAGAAAGGCTCTGTTTGAAGGGGCCCGCCAACAGGCTTTCCTAGCACATAGTGATGCGGGCATCAATATTGTCCAGGTGGTGTAATTCTTGCCTACTTTTCTTTGAGCAATCACCCTTCATCAACATTAACTGTGAGACAGGTGCAGGTTGTGGCAGGGCCTGCACATTCGGGGTGTTGCTTTCTGGGTGGTCAAGTCGACAGAGGGGAGAAGGAATAGGAAAGTGTGATGAGCTGTTTGGCTGAATAGACAAAGGGGCAGAGGGGGTCTCTCCTTGGAGAGTAAGATGGTGAATCCCTGTCACTATGTCATCCAATGGGAGAGACTGGGAAGTATCAGGAAGAGTGTAACTGCCAGCTTGGGGAGTGGATGAGCCCTCTCTTTGGAAAGTAACAGCGAACCCCTTGAATAATGTCATTCACCAGGAGAGATTGGGAATTATCAGGAAGGGTGTCACTGTCAGCTTGGTAATCAGATCTGGAGGCCCAAAGGTGAGGATGTTGAGCATCGACATCAGGTCCTTCATCAAGAAGAGTCAGACCAAATAGCCTATCTGCTGCATCGTCCGGCTGTGTCTCTGATTTCATCAGAGAGGTTCTTTCATGCTGTACATGATTCAAATGGACCCTAATGTGATGGGCAGATGGCCAGACTGTGCCTCGTGCCTGCCCAGTATGATCTGTGCTGCCCTGTGTAAGACATTCCATGCAACAACATAGGACTTCGGCAGGTTGTCGATGCGGCATAGCTAAATGAGGTTTATGTGTAAGCCATAAGGAGAGCATTGGGAATCAACTAAAATATGTACAGGTACAGAAGGGATGGCGACTAAGATAGCTGTGGATAGAAGGCAGCTAGGGCAGGGAGAGATATAATCTTTATGTTGTGTGAGTTTGCAATGTGAACATGAACTGGCAACAATACATACAGCGCACAGTGTAGGGACAGAAATTGTGGGGAATAGTAACAACAGCAGATGGCTTTGGGGGAACCACACTGTGTAAAATGCTGGCAATGGTAGGAGTAAAGTGGGATGAGTTGCAAGAAGAGATGTCGCTGTGGAATGCTAATGACAGTGTGAAGAGTGTTGGGATTAGTCGCCTGCATAGAACACTGGGGACAGTGGGATGAGAGCAAGGATTGGTTGCCTGCATAGAACACTGGGGATAGTGGGACAATAGAAGGGATTAGTTGCCTGCATAGAACACTGGGGGCAGTGGGTGGTGATGATTAGGAACAAGAAAAACTTTTGTTCGAACTCCACCTGGCAAAGACTGAGGCCATTGTCTTCCCATTTCATCCATTCTCTTTATTTTTATTTTTATTTTTGTTTTTATTTTTCCTCATTATTTTATTTGAATGCAGGTGTTATGGATATGCTATTTACACATGTTCTCATACAATAAACAGCCTTTCCCCTCGCTCCCTGGGACTCCCGGCTTCCTGAATCTTCACGCTGTTGTCGAGGTTAGGTAATTGTGATATCCTGTTGATAGTATTATCTGTTATGTTGTTCTGGCTTTGTGTGATTACGATGATGGGACAAACAGACCTTGAGAAGGTCATTGAAGATTTTAAGTCAAACTAGAAATCTCCTGGATCATTGAGTCTCTTAAGAGCAAGATAACCTGCATCATTGCTCTAACATTCCATGCATATTTTGGAGGCCACTGTCTGGCTTAGGAACATGCTATGAAAGCAAGGCTATACTTGTTGCAAGTTTGCTAACTTGGCTGCTTCATGCAAGTCAGTGAGTGCGATAGGATGGCATGAGGTTTGCTCTAAAAATCTAGTTGTAAGTCGTATGACTAGGCTTGATTTGAAGGCACTTGCGCACCTCAGCAATACCTGTTATTGTATCTTGCCCATAACCAGGGTGAATACCGTTTCCTGAACCATGGCCATTTCAAGCTACATCACATCTAGAAGTGGAACTACCAGCACATATGAAAAATGCCTTTAGGGCAAAGTATGTTGGCTGTGATGAATGTGGATAAAAATGTAAGCACAAATACGATTCATAGTCATGCTTCTACATGAAAATATGCACACATCCTTGCCGCTATCTTTGTACGCGGCGCGGCACTGGATCGGCCATACTCAGCCAGGTAATAATGAGGATCCAGTTTTGCATTGACTAGGCGGCATCTGATCATGGTAATGATGGGGTGGCTTCTGCTAGAAAGGGGAGTGGATATCAATGCACAAGGAGGAGAGCTGGTAATGCGCTGCAAGCAGCCTCGTATGGGGACTGGCTGGACTGTTGATGTGCGGTCGATGTTATTTGGTAGTATCCTCACACTGTTCAAGTTATTTAGCATTGATCTCGTGCCAATGTTGCTTACCGGCTGCCCCGTTGATATTCTTTAGTAGCATTCTCTTGAAATTATATGCTAGTTCTGCACTTACCCTGGTTTGCACACTCTTGCACTGACAACTATTGCCGCCGCCGCCATCACCATCCTGCACCACCACACTCACTTACTAATACTCTATACGTTCACTGCAACATCATTACCTATGAACGCTCGTACTAAAACCACTGTTTTAGTCACACTTGGGGTGGTGAGTGTGTTAGTGGGCACGATTGATTTTGGGCCCAATACCCTACCCTTCAAAAGGGTGAAACAAAGCATCTCACTCGCTGGGGGGATAGTGACTTTGTTGTAAGTACACTTTAATGACATATGCGTGCTGAAAACTCACCCAAAATATAGTATTGGTTTCATAGAGTTACAAAGGCATGGGCAACTCCAATTGCTGATGTTGAGGTTGGAGAGCAAGTAGATATAAGTGCCATGGGGCATGAGGCAAGGGTGGAAGGAGAGGTGGGGGCCAGGGAAGGAGAGGAACTAGGGGAAGGAGGGGTGGGGGCTGGGGAAGGAGGGGTGGAGGCTGGGGAAGGAGGGGTGGGGGCCGGGGAAGGAGAGGTGGCAGAGGAGGAAGGAGAGGTGGCGGCGGGGGACAAAGAGGCGGCAGCAGGGGAAGGAGAGGCAGTGGAGGAGGAAGGAGAGGCAGTGGCGGGGGATAAAGAGGCGGTAGCAGGGGAAGGAGAGGTGGTGACCGGGAAAGGAAAGTAGAGGCCAGAGGCAAATTGAGCATGGTCAAGGTTTTTTTTTTTGACTGTAGATGTCAGAAATAACAGATTGATTGAATTTTTACCTTATGAGAACCTCAGTGCGTGGTTGTTGAACATTGCATGTGAACTGCATGAATCTCCATGTGTTACTGAGATATATCCTACTATGCCTTGAACTGGAAATATCAGATCGTCCTGGTGGGAGTGAATAATATACATATTGTAAAAATAATGCGAGGTCGAGTATCGAAGACTTTTATATGATAGGGGAAAGAACTTGTAGAATGATGGAAATACGCAACAAATAGTGAGTCGGTGATGAAAATACAAATTCTAGCCCTTTAAGTTGAGGCTGAACAACAGATGTAAGATTTAGAATCAGGTAAGTAGAATTAAGAATGTCGAAGAACTTGAGCAAAGTGGTAGGGGCGAAAAGCACAAAAATATATCTTATGTTATGCTAACTATAAGTAAGTAATAGTCCGTAGTCTGTAAGGAGTAGACATGTGAAAAATTTGAGCCCCTGGCTCGTTAGGGGTCGGCTTTGCTAGCTAGACGAAGTAGAGTAGGAACATAGATGATCTGATCAGTAGTAATGAAAAAAAAAAGAAAAAGAACTGACACTGTAATCTGGACAGTGTGCTACGCATTTGAATGCGTCTCATCTGTAACTACGCACGAATGTGCGCCTCGACTATTACTACGCATATAAATGCACCTCGATGAATGATTTGAAGCGATGAAAGAAATTGTAAAGTCAAAAGGGTCCATGAAAAGAGGTTGGATGATAAAGAAGAGTTGAGATAACTAAAATGTCCTTTGGAATGAAAAAAGATAAAAGAATTGTCCTTTAAGTCCATTACTTACTAATAATAACACATATTAGTGGGTGTCTCAGCCTCCAAGCATAAATTACCCTTACCAACCCCTTATCGTCACTTTCATGTGATCAATGGTGTCTGAAGACTTGTATCCAAGGGTGATCGGTATTTCCAGACATGACATCATCGAAACTACAGCCTCTAGTGTTTCGCATTAATTCTACTTCATGAAGCATCTACTTGGGCCAGCAGGGGTTGGGGCCAGGTCCCACAGCCAAGGGACCTCCCTTTTTCTCTGGAGGGTGTGCAGGCAGATCCATGGCCGTTTGTCCAAGGGTAATCTTTTGAAGAATGGCAGCAGCGCACTTTCCACTATCCCTAAGGATGTGCAGTTTGTGATCGAGTTCCTCCTTGGACCCATCTTCAGCAGGAGGTGGAGGAAGGGGTTCCATGTCAGCAGGATCAGCAGTAAGTGCAGGTTTGGCCTTTCTATGCATACCTACCTGCATGGTGCATATTATCGGCTGTGAAGCGCACCAGATGACCAAAAAAGGTACAGATCTCTGACGACGTAGAACTCGCCCCCACTCTAGTGGATAATGCTTCGACAGCAGACGACGCGAGCAATATCAATGACAATGACAAGTTATTTAATTTAGGCAAAGGCAAGACAGTAAAAGCCAAAGGAAAGCACAAGAAGATTGCGACCATCACCGAGGCTTCTTCGGAACCAGGTAATTTATACGTAACTATTATTATCTCAGGATTTACAATATTTGTGTAGTTTCAAGAATGGAATTGGTCACATGAAGAGGAGAGGTCGCCTGCATGGAACACTGGGGACAGTGGGAAGAGAGCAGGGATTAGTCACCTGCGCAGAATGCTAGGGACAGTCGGATGAGATCAGGAATTAGTTGCTTGTGTAGAATGCTGGGGACAGTGGGACGAGAGAAGGGATTAGTTACCTGCATAGAATACTGGGGACAGTGGGACAAGAGCAGGGATTGGTCACCTGTGTAGAACACTGGGGATGAGAGCAGTGATTGTTTGAACTCCACCAGAGTCAGTGTCTCACTAACTAAGTAATTTTTCCCATCCTCCACCTCACCCGCATTCTATGCCAGCGAGTGGCTCCCTCTCAACAACTCCTGACCTCGCTCACCTGCATTCTATGCCAGTGAGCGACTCCCTCTCAACGATTCCCGACCTCACTCGCCTGCATTATGCTGGCGCGTTACTCCCACTCTCACCCACTCTCACCCGCATTCTATGCCAGCAAGTGGCTTCCTCTCTCACCCGCTCTTGCCCACATTCTATGCCAGTGAGTGCAGCAACTCCCAACTTCTTAGGCCACCGAGTGACTCCCTCTCTCACCCACTGTCGCCCACATTCTATGCCAGCAAATGGCTCCCTCTCTCACCGAAACTTCTTAGGCCTTGGAGTGTAGTGATTACTGCCCATCCACAAGTTCCTATGCTGACTGGTTCAGGAGCAGCAGCCGCCCTCTCATGCATTATTTTGTGCAGTGAGTTTACCACTTCAAATTATCTAGCGAGTGTCCTTTTAATCTGCACATCACAGATGTATAACCTTCTCACAACACTGCCTCCCTCTGTTCCCCTTCACTTCTGGCCGCCTTTCCCCCTTCGTAATCATTTGTATCATATGTTCCATCATTGCCTTCAACATCTTGATCTCCTCGTTTGTGATGTGGGCTGGATTCCGCTTATAACCCCATGTTTCTCCTTTTGAGGCTGCCAGTTCATTGCTCCTCTGAGACAACCACAACTTCATCGCCCACCACTCATAGCACCACAAGTGCTGATAGGCAAATGCCAATGCTGCTCCTAGAACAATCAATTTTAATATAAAATGCAATAATGAGAGTATTGTCCAAGCTTCTTTTGGTGGGCCAGATCTACCATCACGCTGGGTTCGGGTCCAAATAGAAATTGATATCTCCTTGCACGAACTTGATGAGGCGGCCACAATGGTACTCACACCTCCCCTCTCGTGGGTCTATGCCGTGCCAATGAGCTTATGCATATTGGATATTAACATGAATGCAACATACGTTCACTGTATGAACCAACCCATTATTGGCATGGGCCAAGACATCCAAAGTTACCCCAATCTTTTGATCAAACACATAGACGGCGCCTTTGTCGGTACCACCTACAATGACCTTCCCATCTTCGCCAAAGGTCACTTGTTTTGGAAGTCCCCTGGTGGGCATCCCCATCGGGAAGGTGCGAACATATGCACCATTTTCCAGTCTGTGTAAATCAAATACATCTGTAGCATTATCGACTACACACTGATTGCATTTGCAGTTGATTGCCGCACTTCCACTGCTGAAATTTAGCCGTGGGTTGTTCTTAAGCCAAAGGGGCTCACATCATCGATCCGATCTCATGAGTCGTCAATACCTTTCCATCGTCACCTCTCAAAGTATGCCTAATTATCCTTTTGGCCAATAGCTACGTCAAGGACTTAAAACCCACCCACATTTGACCATTAAAAAGACCAAAGACATACACATCTTTGGATACAGTATCAGTAAACCCTACAGCCACCGGAACTATGACACCCAGTTGCACTGAGAAGACGGAGTGCAGTCCTTTAGTGTCAAACTTCCAAACCTGCACCATCCAGTCTTGGGTGCTGGTGACAATTCTCACTTTCATCTCATGGGAAGTGTTGCAGGCCATACAAGTCAACTCCCCTCCCAATCCCAAACGTTTGACACAGATTTCTTCAAGAAATCCCTAGAGTTCAAGTGGTGTGATCATTACTTGATCAAGTCCCCCTGATAGTTATCATTCACCTCTTGAGGATTTGGCCCCAAAATACCAAGTAGCCAAAGGCCATGCCATAGCACAATTTTTCCTGTGCATTGTCGTGATGACTGATCCATATGAGACAGCTTATTGGCCCATGCGTGCTTAAGTTTTTCTGTGGACATGGAAGTTGTGACCTTGACTTAACATCCCATATCTTAACACCATCAGATGCTTTATTAAAGGTAAGCTTTTTTTTTTTCATGTGCGTAAATGAAACCCAACTTACCCCCACTAGCTAGGATATATCTGCTAGGGGACATAGCCACAGCATTGATGGCATCCTTGTGGCCTTTCAGTCTTGCAGCAGATTTGTATTGGTATGAAGGTGATTTGAAGAAGGGGTACATCTGGATTATTGGCCTGTAAGGAGCTCATGGCGCCTCCTTTTATTGTGCAAGTGTTATTCTGCTGCTTATGCTGGGCCATTCTGGTTAATTGTGCTATCTTATCAGCCCTGGATAATTGTGGCCATATCTGAGATTCAGGTACTTTCAGCCAATGGGAGCATGGGATCTTTTATTTTTATCTACCTTATTATAACTATCGTGGCCTGCTGTCGTCCATACCACTCCCTTTTCTCTTCCTCATTGCCCACCCTCATTGCCCACCCTCATTGCCCACCCTCATTGCCCACCCTTGTCACCCACCCTTGTTGCCTCATAGTCCATGGCTGGCTATTCCACTATGGAGTCTTCTATGACTATCCCACCTTTCTTTCAGCCTTGTGCTCCCCCACCCCCAGTCCCTGTACTCACCTCCCACACCTATCTATGTGAACATCCTCAAAGCTCCCCAAAGCTCCTCACTCACCAGGAGTTTAGACCTGATCTGACCACTACTCATGCCAACCAGCTAGTAGTTAAAAGTGGGATAATGCCCTACAGAAAACCAGTGGCACCGAGAGTCTCCCAAGTCCACCTGGCGGATCATATCATTATGGAACAGGACTCAGATGCATCATCTGAAGGATCAGACTCCAAGAGGTCTGATGAATCCAGCGACCAGATTCCTGAGCCAGATGGAGAAGCTGGTTGTCCAGGGTGAGGTGGTTATAACCTGGAAGTTGCCCTCAGTTGGAACCCCAAACTCTACAGGAAGTTAAAGCTTCGGTTATATCTCTTTGCCATGTCTTGCTGCTGATATTACATAGAAATCCAGCCATCAATTGGTTGCTGAACATCTAGACTTGACAAAGTGCTACTCAGGTCAGGACGCGACCCTCATTCGAGTTGTCTGCAATGTGATAAGTTGGTAGGCATGCTTCCTAATTGTGTACTGATGGTCTCCAGGCGCATAGCAAGAATCCTGACCTTGACATGTATAGCAACTGCTGGCCTGTCACTGACTTAGTGAAAATGCGCCTCAAATATACATCTGGTCAGGCAAGATGGGTAGTAACACAGATGGCCACAGGCAAGAACATTATGACAGGTTCAAAGTAGTAACCAATGTATTTCTGTGTTTTTGCAAGCACTTGAAGCACTCGCACCTCTATTATTTGTGCCTCTCCAGAATAGCGTCACTCTCTTTGACGGGAAATTTTATAATTCCTCTACTTGTTGTGTTCAAGTTCAGACTAATCAAGAATTTGACCTTCAAGTTAGTTCTACATCTTCCCTTATACAACAGCACCATCCTTCTTTCGGCTGTACATACACTTACACTTTTTTTTACACAACAACTTTATTATTGCTAATTATTTATATATAAGTCCTTTCCCATCGCTGAGAGCTCTAAGAGAGTAATTGAGAAGTGGTTTGCTTCATAATCATTTGTGAGAGTTGCCGCCAAAGACCAGACCCAAGCGACTCATGGAAGTGGCTGAGGGTTGGCCTTATGGCTCCAGTGCATTGTTGCATCGACGTTAGCCAATGCTCAGCGGGGTCATTGTTCCCTGCTAAGCATGTAATCAAAGTGTCTGAGACAGTATATAACGGCGAAGATATCGACCTCTACCATCAAGTCACTAGTTGCTTCGGCCGTCGTACTCCCTCAATGAATCCCCCAAGACACTCCAAACCTTAGATTTCCTTCCCAACCACCATCGTCAACCTGAGGTCAGTCGTTGCTGTTGGACCTATGCAAGGAGCTTGATTTTGACCTTGTCTGTCCCATGAGTTCCAACCCATGTCGCCACATGGGTTGGAACCTTACAGTCACCTCAGGAATATGAATGCCAAACGGACCACCCGACATTTTATAACTAGGAGATTGAAATAGCTAGTCTCAATACAAAAATAAATAAATAGCGTGAGTCTCTTAGCTTATTTCAGAGTTGATATGTATCCTAACGTCTCTCACGTCACCCCAGTGACCCCATCCTGCCGGCCAGCCAGCCCGAGATAATTTCGCCATCTCCCACATCCAGCTCGGATCATGGTGCTGACTTGTTCAGAAGAGGGGACGGAATATCACGGGCTGAGGCGATGCCGTTTCCTTTGACGACGGCTGTATCATGTTCAAGAAACAAGCCCTTGTAATCACTGGATAAGGGGGTGCTCCACACGTAAGACTCTAGGTGGACGCGGCAACCACCACCGAAAGCTTTGTCGTGTTCGATGTCCACCACAGCCAAGCCAGGGAATCCCTGCGTACATCCAGCATTTCTTGACAGGTACCCATGCTGACTTGCTGGCACCTTTTCTACAGTCGTCCCTCAGATCCCCGTAAATATACAAGAACCGTCTCCCCCGCTCGATACAATACATCTGAATTACCCATCAATTTCTCCGTGATATGGTCAACAAGTCTACAATGGTATGGACGATGCAGACATACAGAGGCGATTAGAGGACACCTTGACTCAAAGATCGTATCACGGGGCAGGACCCTTCCAATCCGCCAATCCCACCTATGACGTACTAGTTCACTGGTGACTGCCCATGCCTAAGCCGTATATTGGCTTCGGAATTCGTCAAAAGCCTACAGAGTCGTCGTGGGATACACCGTTCGCCGCCGCCGCCAAGGTGGCCGAGCGAAGATGAGCGGAAACAACAGTTAATTGATGATCCAGACGTTCAGAGAATCGAACCTCATCGACTACTATGCAAGCACTGTAACTGCTGGATCAAGCTTGATTCCAACATTCGTTATTCTCAGAGTGTATGGCCGCTACACAAGGCGTCTTGAAAGGACGTTCAGCTGGTAGTGGGCGTTTTCCCATCTGATTTCTCAATTTTCTTGTTCTCTGAACAACCGTCGTAGTCCCAGGGACGCCAAGATTCGGGCGAAAAGCGATAAATACACAAGAAAGCAACTGCTCGATGATGATGCCTATGCCACGGATGTCAGCCCTCATCAGGCGACGTGCAAAGCTTGTGGCACGAATATATGCCTCGACATGACATATAAGTACGAGGGATCACATTGGTAGGCCCGCCGGGCTTGCCGTCCAGGAATTCCATTCCACAACTGTATATCAATGAAACACAGTATAGCAGAAAGGCGTGCTCGGAACACCCTTCAGACCTACCCGCTGGACAACCCCAGTCAATTACAGGTTGCGGTCACCGACTCGGGTGACAGCGATGACTCTGACGCGTCTCCCACCCCTCGGCTTCGGCCAACGTCTTCTTCACCTGCGGGTGTGCACCGCACCCCCAGCCGCATACGCACTCACCGGCCATGGGTATTGCCCACAGGTGATGGGAAATGTAACCATATGTCAGCAGAGGGTGGGGTGTGCGGCAAGAAGATGAGGGGGCAGCAAGATCGGGATACCGGACAGCATTGGCTAATGTACCATGCAATGAGGGAGTTGAAGTTGGTGCAGACAAAGAAGCTAGAGATGTCCCGGGCTGTGATTAGCAGCACGGAGGCCAGGAAGCGAGTCGCCAGTCGATATATCTCCCGCTGCCCATTCCCATGTGATGATATTCACTCCTCCGGGACATGGGAAAGTGCAGAGGTCAGGTAGAAAGGGACTGTCCAACAGATCAAGAGATCTCGAGGCTCGCTCGCTCCACTACGCCGCTACTGCAGTATGACCGGAAGCATATGGGAAGGAGGATGAGGCCATGGGTTCCCATCGATGAGGCTTTATAGAGCGTGGAAGACAAACCACAGGCCGTCACGTGATACTTTCGTAATCTAGTTGTCCCACTCTTGCCGAAGATAACGATCAGTATCCTATAGTACCGGCTCCATTTTGCCATGCACGCCGACCGATTGCTCCGATATACATCACGGCTTATCTGTCACAGATGAACACAAAGGAGGCTCATACTTCAGACTGTGTACCTGTGATAAGGTTTCAGTAATGACTCTGAGACAGGGAGATGCAAGAAAAACAAGCCCAATTAACGCACCATACGCACTTCTCGTCAAGATGCATCATGAGCAAGGCTGTCGTGCAGTGTGATGCGGTGGCCGATGTCATGATACTGAGATGTGGCCACAAACTCGACCATCGCGTTGCGGTAATCCGTATTCGTCTCATCTCGCGTAGCACTTTACCAACGGTACTATTCGACGCGAAAGCTATATGAGACAGGCACCAAGGTGGCCACAACTATCAGATGCGGGTGGTGAGCTTGTGGACCTGCTGTGTCAATATAGCGTGCAACCCTCGCTGGGAGTATCACTGACTCATCATCCGTTTTGGGGCGTGATAGAGTTGCGTGGCTATGTCAGCGCTCACACAGCGGACTTTGTGATGTTACCGGCTATGTTGCAAGGGCGCTGATCGAAGTTTGATGGTAGTGCGTGCATGATTTACCACTCCTTCGTTTCTGCGACATCGGTGGGAATAGAAGGAATAGAAGACGTGGATTTCCCATAGATTTGTTCCGATACCATAGAGGCGAAGCCAATAGACAAAGGGGTGGGGATCCAATATGTTGTAGCCTTCGCACATTCGGCAATGAGGATGGAGCCATCAAGTCGACTCGTCCATATTGAAGTCGTCCCGACCAATAGTTGACAATAAATAGTGTTTCTCAAGCACAATCAAAGGGAAACGGGTGTCTCTCGTCTAGAACCTTATAGACCGTGAGCATGCATCCTTGACTAGAGTTATAACAGCAGTATAATATAGGAGAATATACGACTTGACATACCGCTAACGCTGTTACCACATTCTTCTGTGTCACTCGAAATCGAGCACGAAGCAGCCGCGATTATCGGAGCAATCACTCTTGAAGAATCGGTGGTAGAACGGTGGTACCACGTGGCACCCACAATTATCGGCAAACACCGGGGCGATATATGTTACAATGGTGAGTACTTATATATATGGCGGTGCTATGTCTCATCGCGACGACCCATAGCTTTGAATCTACGCTATGAGAGCCCACCTTGCTGTCCTGCATGGCGCAGACAAGGGCGAATTCAGCATGCAGTAGCTGCGTAGTGTAAGCCAACCTCGAGATCCGTCGATCCCGCACGCTTCTCATCTAACGCCTTTAAAGATACACATTGTTCATGTGCACGATGGGGGGGTATACTACTCGTCCGGGTACGATGCATTCTTGCAGAACGGGAGTGGGCAGCGGGCCATGTACCCGTCGACGACTCGCTTCCCGTCCTGCGAGTTTATGATCGTTGCTCGATATGTCATGTTTCTCCCCCTTCATCAATATGGCATGGCATGGCGCGTAATTCAACGCCGTGCGATAAACCGTTCTTGCAGGCTCGTCGTCGTCTTCATGCCGCACGCCTCGCCTTTGGGCGACACATTGTTGCATTTCCCATCATCTGTGGTAGTCAAATTGATGGGACACGCAATACCCGTGAGCCGGCGAGTGCGAGCGTGGCTGGAGGTCGGCGCGTCGAGGATTGTCCCGTGCGGCGCTGGATGGTGGGTGGATGCATCTGGCGCTTCGCGTCACCTTCATACGTAGGTATTATTCCACACATTCGACGGCGTCGTGATTTAGCGATATGATCCGCCGAAGCCGTCCCTGCCAAGTCGCCGTCCACGCGTCGTCAACATGGACGCGCTGGTTTTCTAGAGCACCGCTCTACGACCCGGGCAGGCCCGCCGCACAGTCTGATTCGGAATGCAGATTTGGGGTGGGGGCTGATGGACCGTCATGCCGCTATTTGGCATCGCTTTGCCGCTGTGCCAGTGGAAGAGAGATGACAGCGTGAGCCCCTTCCTCGTCTGGCTGAGCACGGCGACAAGGCTGCGCACAGACTATCCCTCAAGAGGGTTTGCTCTTTCTACAGGGAGCCGTGAAACCGCGGAAAGAGCTAACGCTCCTTGAGCGATTGACTTATCCCCCTTCGGCAGGCGCGGACGTCTCAGTAAGGACGTCACGGGGGGACGGCCTTGCAACGGCATACGTCGGCCATGCCTGGCTGGGACCTACCGCACTTTGTTGAGTAGCGCTGACGTACCCCGGAAGCAGCAGCAGGTAGAAGGCGTCAGCACATGCGCTGTCAAGAGGTAACTGACGCATGCTGTGGCACCGCATGTGGGGGCTCGATGCCTGTGTCCGTTGTGTATCCCAGGAGGACGCCGTAGGGCATTGGACGCAGTCTAGGACCAATCAATATACGCGTTATGACAGAGGATTGATGCGTATTCCTGGATATATTGTATCGAGCGAAGGGGGGGCGGCTTCTCGTAGTGGTACGGAGATCGAAGGGACGGCTGGGACGTATACAGAGATCGCGTGCCCCCGCCGATGTGGGTATCACCACAGGGGCTGGACACGGGGAATAGAGCAAGAGCAGGACTATCGCGGGGGTGACCGCATCCTGTCCGTGTTCCTGTCCGTGTTTCGGGAGGTGATAGAGTTGCGCGGCCCGTATTTCGGGGTATTTCGGCGCTCGCCGCCACCTTTGTGATGGTACCGGCCAAGTTAGTACAAAGGCACGGCGTGATGGCAGCGCATGGTTCACCACTCTGTTGTGTCTCAGGCGTCTGTGGGAATAGAAGGCGTGGATTTCCCGTAGAGGACAAGGGGGTTTGATACGCTGTATGTAGCCCACCAGGAATCAATGAATCGCGTCTCCTACATGGGAAACGCGATCCATTGATTCATGGTCGGCTACATACAGCATGGAATCGGCTGTCTCAGCGCTCAGCGTCCCGGACCTTATAGACCTTAAATATACATCAATGATCAACGGGCATAACTTGACTAGAGTCATAGCGACAGTATCATATAAGAGAATACAGTATCGGTCAAACGACCAATGCACCATATGGTTACCCTGTCACGTTC